>JACSYO010000668.1:0-110588 GCA_016806645.1 Ophiodon elongatus | reverse complement strand
AGTGCATTAAAAAACACAATTTTGCTAACATGACACTGTTAAACATCTCCATAATATCAAGGCATTTCAATCTGTTGAACCTGTCATTGAGTAAGTAGACATAGAAGTAGTGTCACTGCACTGTCAGATGTTTTCACTTGTTTTAAGAACAGAAGAGTTTAAAGTTATAAGCCTTCAGAGTTTTAAGAAATCAAACACTGTTTTTGATATTTTCTAGCAATAGCCATCACTGTACTCACTCTGTAACCATTCTGGTAGTTTTCATTGTTAGCGGCACAGTGCACCATTCCCTACCTGGATTCAAACCCATCCTAACACATTCTCAGAGTTGTATGTTACTGCTAATGCAAACTGAACATGTCCTTGATCTGCCAGTTCACGTTAAAGTCGTCCAACGGTAGAAACACAGTGTTACCACGAGTGTCACTAAAATCAGTTACTATGTCAGCCAAAGTCTGCATTATTCCATTTTCATGGGGTAATGGATGCTATTTGGCGAAGTGACACATGCTTTGTTACAATGTAACTGACATCTTTAACAGGTGAGTAGTAGTAGTAGTAGTAGTAGTAGTAGTAGTAACAGTAATCATCTCCAGTTGTGCGTGAACCAACGCACAGAAACAGCACCACATCTAGAAGCAAAATTAGCCCATTTCTTACAGCTGTTTCTCCTGATCAAGCTGGCCCATCAGCGCTGCACTATATTTACCTTCATCCTGGGTTACACACAGGATGGAGGAGGAGGGAAGGACTTAAACAGAACAGGAAGATGGACAAGCTTTAGCAGCTCAGGGACACTTTGATTAAACACCAGCTTGGGTGGGCTGGATGGCTGAGTCAGGACCCTGTGAAGATCCGCCCCCCCCCCCCCGGCTATTGTAAATGCTCTCTCCACTGGACCCTGGCAGAGCCGTAAAGCCGGCAACTGGGTACCAAACATCTCTGTGTCACATGAGAGGCCTGGCTTCAGTCACGGTGGCCCAGGATACTATTCTTAGCTGCAGGAATGTACACAGTGGCCTCATGGCGATCTACACAGCGCCTAACTGGAAAGCCTCGTCGTTTCTCTGTGTCATGTTCCTTTTTTCTCCCTGACTACACTATTCATTTTCCCTCTGGATAATGTTTTGGTCCTCTTTTGATTGAGACTGATACTTTTTCTGACTAGACCGACCAGACATTTTGGATATTATTGTTTTTCTGAGGGCAGGAGGTAAGGATTCACAGATGTTGCTTATGTGTCGTTTAACACGTTTCCCAAACTCATCAGTTGACACTAATACCAAGTGTTTTTCACCATCAGTACTATCCTTTTCTCACTGAGTTTGATCATGAATGCTCTGATTCAAGTTTAAGGAACTCGGAAATGGTCAACATAATCCAGCGGTGCCCCATTTACAATAACTGTAATAACCATTACTGGAAAGTTTAGTATTGATGATATATCTATAAATCAGCTTTGGCATGTGGTTAAAGTATAAGGAATATATATATGTGTATATATATATACATACATATATATACACACATATATATATATATATATATATATATATATATATATATATATACATATATACTGTATATACTGTGTATATATGTATATATATATGTATGAATGAATATATATGTATATGTATATATATACATGTATATATATACATATATATACATATATACTGTATATATATATATATATATATATATATATATATATATATATATATATGTCACAAAAGAGCACACAAAATCTATATTCGTTAGATGATGAATGGATAAATGTTCAGAAACATTATTGATGACTGACTAGAAAGTATCCCAAGTGATTGAATGTAATTTATATTCAAATGTGCATCAAGTTTTTATTTCTGATGCAATTTAACATAAGGAGTTCTTGTTACTACCAGAAATTCAATATCCAGGTCAAAAGATGCCACACAGACGGGGCCCCGTAAGTGGGAGTAAATCAGTAGCTGTCGCTAGGTGTGATTAGAATGCTTAGTGTTGCTAATAGCCCGATGAAATTCCTTTCTTTAAACGGTAGGATAATCACAAACCATCCAACCAAGGAGAGAGAGTGGGGTATGATGGAGGAAAAACATAACATATAAAAAACAGCAACAGCAATAGAGTTCGAGATATTTGGGAGGGATAGAGAGACAAACACAGATGGTCAGTCAACACAGTTCTGTTAAGGTCAGCGATGATGGGCTGGTTGATAAGGGAGATGTGGCCTAATGCTACATGGATGCATCAAGATTATTCAGAGGGGGTAAATATAGCAATCTGTGAGTCACATTAAGGACAGCTGCTCTGCAGGGGTTTCAAGAGTTTGAGAATGGGGTGATAAATGAAAGGGTTTGCTATCATCTGCATGGTTAGTCTGAGGGCAAAGGGGAAAGCCAGATAAAATGTCAAATAATAAGCCTGTGACTCCTACATTCCTTGAAAGCTGAATAGCTAACCTCACCACCCCAATTTCACAAGCAAAGTAGCACTTTGGTAAATTAGTCATTTGGTGGGTTATTGGTAGATTCAAGCCTTTTTTTGGAGGCATTACTATCTACTTTTGGACCTTAAAGGAATAGTTTGAAATTTTAGGAAAGACATAATGACTTCCTGGCAACCTCAAGGTGAGACTTCAGGAAGTCACTTTGCCGGATCAAGATATAACCTCCTATAACACCACAACATGTTGTTTATTACATTTGGATTTGTATTGGTAGTGTATGCCCATGTTTTATCAACCATATCTTTCCAAAGGACAATAGAAATGCAACACTATGATCATAGATTCTCTCTTTTCCTTCTCCACAGAATGGCCTTAAGACCACGAGAAGTTTTCTCTTTCAAAGACTCAGAATTTCCCTCCCACCTACTTGCCCAGCTCAACATCCTCCGTCAGGAGCGTATCCTGACAGACGTCCTGCTCTGCACGGAGCACCAGGAGATCCCATGCCACAGGAACGTCCTGGTGTCCAGCAGCCCATACTTCCGGGCCATGTTCTGCAGCAACTTTCTGGAGAGCAGTCAGGCCCGAGTGAATCTCAAGGGTATCTCTTCAAATGTCCTCAGTGGCATCGTGGACTATGTCTACACAGGCTGCATCACTATCACCATGGAGATTGTGCTCCCGCTCATGCAGGCAGCCTCCATGCTTCACTATGGAGGTCTCTTTGAGGCATGTTCCATGTTCCTCCGGGAGCAGCTGAGTCCAGAAAACTGTCTGAGCATGATACGACTCTCTGAGATCCTTCACTGTGAGAGTTTGAGGGAGAGGGCAAAGGAGATGGCTGTGAGGTGTTTCTCTGATGTAGCTGCTACAGAGGACTTCTGTGAGTTGTCTCTTCCTGAGCTTATGTGTTACCTAGAAGATGACCGACTTTGCGCTGAGGAGGAGCAAGTGTTTGAGACCCTCCTGGCGTGGATCCACCATGACCCGTTCTCACGACGCGGTGCCATCCATGATCTCTTCAAGAAAGTCCGTCTTCGCTACATCCATCCAACTTACCTCTTCCAGTTCATTGCCAATGACCCACTGGTGCAGTCCTCCACCCTATGTACTGAGATAATCGAGTCAGTGCGCCGCCTCATGCTGACAGCCAGCACCAAGTGTAGCCGAGAACTTAAGCCGCTTTGGACCACACCGCGACGTTACACCTGCAGCGAAACACTGGTGGTGGTTGGAGGACGCAAAAACAATGAACAGACCTCACGTGAAGCCTTACTATATGATGAAAGGACTCATCGCTGGCAGTGGTTGGCCAAGCTCCCTCTGCGCCTCTACAAAGCTGCATATGTGTGCATTCATAGCATCCTCTATGTGGTTGGCGGGCTCAGCCTCTGCATGACATCAGGTGACAGCTCAGTCAGCGCCACAGTTTACACACTCTCCCTGAAGACCAACCAGTGGCGGACTGCTGAGCCTATGCTGGAGCCACGATATGCCCACCAGAGTGTGTCCTATCTGCACTTTATTTTTGTGTTAGGAGGCATTGGCGTTGACAAGAAGATCTCTCAGTCTGTTGAGAGATATAACAGTATGTTTAATCAATGGGAGGCCATGGCGCCGATGCCCACAGCGGCGCTGCATCCAGCTGTTGCAGCCAGTGATCAGAGGATCTACGTTTTCGGAGGGGAGGACGCAATGCAGAATCCAGTCAGGCTGATTCAGGTAGAGTCAGACTTCTCATTTCAGCAGTGTTGAATCAGTATCGCAGTCCAATTCCTGCATTGTTGCCACCCAATTTCAGACATGGCCTTGAACAGAATTCATTGTCAGTATGAACACATAGAAAATTAGGAGTCAGAGCTATTAAGGATATCACACAAGCAGACAGAAAACTACATTCTTTGATGCTGCAATAAACAGGTTGACTGTTCGTTGTGTGTCAACAGGTCTATCACATCTCTCGCAACTTGTGGTCCAGTCTAGAAACAAGGACGGTGAAAAACGTTTGTGCTCCTGCTGCTGTCATTGAAGACAGGATCTACATCATAGGAGGTGAGCTCAATGAATGGTTGCTCCATTACTTTATAAATGTAGTCATTAACATTTTTACAGTCGGTGTGATTTTTAAGTGATTTTTAAGGCATCGTCTCTTGTCACTTGTCACTTTCTACTGGAGATGAAAATCTTAAACACATTTTTAGGCTATTTAACTTCCTAAAACAGCTGGGCACTTTATTAAACATTACTCAAACAGGAGTAAACAGTGCATTTGTTTGTCAACAATGGAGCTCTAGAGCACAGAGGAATAAACAAAATCAGGCTTTGGATACACATCACCGTTCCTTTTGGTCTTTTATTTGGATTTGTTGATAGTAAGAAACATTTAAAATATCACCAGACTTATTCTTAAAAGTGTGCTTGATGAAAATCTAATTTTCAGGATACACTAGGCGAATGATCGCCTACGACACCAAAGCCAACAAATTCGTCAAGTGTGAGAACCTCAAAGAGCGGCGGATGCATCACAGTGCTACAGTGATCAACAACAAGCTCTTTGTCACCGGTGGACGCATCCTCAACGGCCACGATGTCATCGAGGACTCAGACTGCTTCGAGTGTTACGACCCCAAGACAGACGTTTGGACCTCCAAAGGTTCTTTGCCGTACAAGCTATTTGACCACGGCTCCCTGCCGCTAGTCTGTGTTTCCAATAGACCCAACCCACCGTGACCCACCATCCAACCAGCCACTTGGGCAAATGCTTTGCTGCATGTTCTTCACCTCCCCTTTGCCGTGAGTTATTGGCCACTAACTACACAAATGGGAAACCATTTCAAACTGACTGCACTCCTTCACAAACCTTAGCCTCTGCCACAACTTAGCAGCACGGCTACGGTGTCATCAAGGACTCAGACTGCTTCGAGTGTTAAGACCTCAAGACAGACGTTCGGACCTCGAAGTGTTCTTTAACTTTGCAGAGGGGAGCTCAGCTGATGAGCAGAGGTGTCATTACTAAAGGAACCTGGGGTCGAACTGAACTGAGAACCCATGAGATGACGAGAGGCAGACGTAGCTTACTTACACAACAAACAGCTGTTCAGACACATACTTAATCCAAAAAGCTCTTTCCACAGATGGCTGCGCTCGTTTGATGGTAGCTAAACGTGTTAATGCTTTAATTTCCCAGACATTTATACACAGCATATTACTGCCTAGCAGCTGCAGTTGATTTCCCTGTAACAATTAAATACATAGGGTATAATATGTCTGGCTGCTTGTTAACTCTGCGAGCTCTGCTTCTCTTGTAAAACTAAAAATGACAGATCAGACAGCTAAAATAATTTGCACTTTATATAAAATACATTCCTCTTTGACCCATATGCTTCTATCAGAGTGCACTAGCTGATGAGTTGATGAATTGTGACAGAATACTGAGCTCCCAATGCAAAGTACAGTAGTTTATCATGTTTGCTGAAGTGTCGATGAGAAGCACAATTCTACTAAAACAAAATTTTCTGGGCCAACTTTAATCCAGTTTAGCTGGCTTGATTCATGACTTTAAGAATTGTTCCTGCAATCCCCCAAAAAAGTGCGTTCTGTATTGTCTCATGGAAGTTTTCATTTGCAACATATGTAGTGTATGTAATATGAAGTAGTTTAAAAATATGTTTTAGAGCAGTCAAAGTACCGTAAACACAAGGGTTTGTGTATTTCAGTGGCCGTTTACTTTTAATCTCACTATGTACAGTTGTTGAATAAATATAATGGCTTCACAGGCAGCTGTGTTGATTTCAGTTCATGTAACAATGCTGCCTTTGAGGCAAGTGCATGGCAGGGATGCAGTGACCTGCTAAGGGCAACTATGACTGAAAATGTTGTGGGGGGAGGATTTCAGGGTTTGCAGCCTGCACAACATGCTCATGTACACATGTAACCTGCAGGTGGTTTCTCACAAACATGTTTGAGTGATCGGAAATCACCCTTCTTTTCATCTGAGAACAAAAGCTGTAATGTATTGGAAGAAGATGTAAGACAATGAGACTGTGGAGCCTCTCTACAGGCCTCTACTGTTACTTTCTTTGTCACCCTCTTGACCCTTATGGAGCATACATTCACTGTGCTCCAGCCCCTGCCCCTGGTAACAGTTGCCATGGCAACCCTGTTATCACCCCATTTCATCCATGGCATGCATCCCTGTAGTGAAGACTACATACCTGATCAACTGTGCTGCTCTTACTTGCACAATGGACTTCCTTTCTTTCTTAAAAATGTGTTATTTCCTACTGTACTAGATGCTTGTACTTTGGATATTGATTTCTCTGTTCGTTTATAAAGGAACACTGTAATTTATGCATATGTATGTGGTGATACTGCAAAGACAATTTCTTATTTATTGCTTTGAATTTCTCTGCACATGAGAACAAATAATTACTTTGTTTTTAGACAGTGACTGACAGTACAAATGTTGTTATTGTTTTACTGAACTGTCTTTGGTTGAACTTGGTACAGATTTAAATGGTTCTCCATCTGTCTGTGGTCTGGCTGAGTCATGTTGCACTCAAACTCAAGGGAACATTGTTGACACGGACACAGAAACATGTTCGCTGGCTATCAGGTGACACATTTCTTCTCCATTCATCATTTAATATCACTTCAACAAATATACTGCATTATATTTAACTTAACTTTAACTGGTGTATTATAATATGAACTATGACAGAAAGTTAAAACAGTTTAGCTGGCCTGAAACAAATACACTGCTTTATGTTACATTATGATGGACATGTGTCAACCTCTTGACCCTTCATGCCTCATCATAAAGAGTTTCAGGAGGAGCTCAACATGTAGGCTAAATATCGAGTTACCAGTTTCCCCCCTGAGAGGTTCACTGTTTGCATGGTATGGCCTACTTGTATGCAGCCCTCCGGTGAAACCAACCTCAGGGAAAGAGATGCAGGATCAGATTTCACTCTTACATTTTAATCCCTGCCCATTAGTGGGGAAACATCAAAACTTACCCAGGAGCAGCGACCAACAGGGAATATCAGCACACTCCACATTAGCAAGCCAGACTGTCATGGCGTTAAACGGCTCCTTGTTAGCCTGGCCACTCTGAGTGCCTCACAATAACCTTCTGTGTGTGTGTGTGTGTGTGTGTGTGTATTCAATACCAGATGCCTAACCAAATTATTATTAAGACAATCAAACTGCAGAATGATCCATAACATCCAGCAGAATGTCAAAACTCAAACAACCTAAAACCTTAAAATGTAAAAGAGTCTGTGACAGTTGGGAGTAACTTTCCATCAGCTGAGTCGGATATCATATGCGTAACTCAGTTAGTCAGAGCAGCATTTCTGAACAAGTTCTTGTGAAACTTTGTATTGAGCTGCTGCTAAATACACAGCTTACTCAGACTGTTTATTGACTGTGTGTTTGCTTGCTGTCTTTCCGTAGAAACCAGTATGTGAGGGTCACCCTTCAGGCAGGTTATTTTAAGTGTCTGTTACAAACCCATCAAGGGATAGCATTTCATTTCAAGCCCATTCTGTGCGTGTGTGTGTGTGTGTATGTGTGTGTGTGCGCACATACACACAGATGACAATTGTGGTCAGAAGAACTATATGCATATGTAGGAGCAGCATGCATGCTGTCATCAATATCCACCAGTATAAATCCTAAACCGTACCCTACATTTCACCATGTGGGTTATTTTTAAGTATCTCGGCAATGACACTTTATTTACATGTACTTTTTTAGCTTAATCTGAATATCCACCAGGAGTTATCTGTACTACTGCGTAGCCAGAGGAAGAAAAGTCATGTAAAATATAACCTGAAAATCAGTAACATCCCATTTCCCTTTTTTTAAATAAATGTTTCAAGACCCTTTAGTTCTTAGACTCGGATCTCAATAACTATAAAAATGTATGTTTCTTTTCTTCTTTGAAAGAAACTAGTTATACTAATTGAGGTGTTTCCCTGTTGTGTCATGTGGGAGGCCTATTCCCAGTCTGTAACTTTACCCCTCTGTGATAATGTGATGGACATGGGGATTACAAAGGTTTACACCTATACAGCCAGAAGTGGAGCAGAAAGTCCTATTCAGACCAGAAAGGTATTCAATATGACTTGGATTTGAAACGTTGGCGCAAACTGCAACTAAAGGCTTTGTTTGATATTGTTTAGGCAATAATGCAAAAGTCTTAACCTATGAATATTTTTAATTAATTGAAGAAAAAAAAGAAAAGAATATTATTAAAATTAATTTAACTTGCAGTAGAGCAACTTGCAAGTAAAGGTCCACAGGTTATGTTTGAAAATAATTCACTCTCTCCATATTTAAAACAACAACTATTAGAGGGTTACAAAGACAGTTTTTATATGGGAACACCCAATCAGCATATTCGGATGCATCAATTCTGAACATGGAAATAACTTAAAATGCCTGCAGTACACACCTTCTATCACCTGATGTCCCCAAGACCACAGAGTGATGTGAAGTGCAACAGACAGATTTATTTTCATCGTGGCGGTGTCGCCCTCTGCTGTCCCACACAATACTGCACCAGGTTTTAAATTCTGTTAAAAGGACCATTGAGCCAAAGTAAGAGTCATGATGGTTTTATTATAATTTCTTCGACGAAAACAAACAGATCACAATACAGCATGCATACATTCCTTACAGAGGTCTAAAATAAAACTGGTCAGATGTACGGTTTCACTGAACATGACATTGTTATTGAACTGGTTAGGCTTAGTGTTCATTTGATGACAACTGTCACAAAACACTATATGAACGTGTATGTGTATGTGTATGTGTGTGTGTATGTATGTGTGTGTGTGTGAGAAAATATTTTGAAAGGGATAACACGTTCATAAAGAATATTCAATGACAGCTATAAACTTGCCTACATTCAATTAAAAGGAGTGTTTTGTTTTAGTCATTAGTCCATCTCACAAACAACCAGCAGTCATTCACACATATTTTCATTCATGAAGAACTCTGGGAAATGGCACTATGGACTCCCCCTCCAAGAGGTGAAAAACAAATTTTAATAATTATTAATTACACAAAAAAAAAAAAAAGAATTATAATATATATATATATATATATATATATACACATACATACATACATATATATATACACATATATACATATATATTTTTTTTTTTATATATATATATTACATATATACATATACACATACATATACATATATATATATATATACATACATACATATCATATATATATATATACATACATATATATATATATACATATATACATATATATATATATATATATATATATATATATATATTATTATTAATTATATATAATTATAAATATATATAATATATATATATATATATATATATAATATATATATATATATATATATATATATATATATATATATATATTTATAATAATATATAATATACATACATACATACATATACATATACATATATATATATATTAAATTGGTCCAATAAAAGTGCCATTTGTGATTTAGGAGTATTTTAACACTGAGTTTATAAACTATACAATAGAAATAAAATCTTAATATCGCATTGACAAAAACATAACACTAATAAAGTTTTCAGAAAATAACTTCAAATAAAGAAAACTCCAGAGGCAGAAATCTTAAAACATAACATGGTAAAATGATACTCTTACTTAGTTAATTATTTTATATTAAATTTGGAACAATTAAGATTTACAGCATGTACACATTCATAACCCTACATTTCTGTGTTTCTGTTGCCCAGCTTGGAACATGGAAAGGGCAAGAAACCAAACCTTGGATTACCCTAAAAATGTCCCCCATTGAGTTTATAACACATATGTACAATAGGTCCATAACTACAAAAAGGCATTTGAAGAAAGAAATTACATTTTGGCACCAGGCACAGAATTTAATTTACATTAAAACTACTAGCTAAAACCCCCCCAGAAAAATAATCTGACTATTCCCGCCCCAACGTGTTTTCTCTACAACATGAGAAAACAGTAAATATGCATTTAAACTGGCTAAAAAATGAATGATGTTACATTTGGCATAATTGTTGCTGGAAGAAAGAGAGGAGGGCAGGGGAGTGGCAGGGGTTTACCCCAACAGACCTGACAGGAAGATTTACAGTGCATTTCTGTCAAAAGACAATCTGTTGCTAATCCTGAGTGCTAGAAGTAAACAGGAACTGGAAAATATATGCAAAACCAAGATTAGGGAGGGGCCTACAATAACATATTATCACTGCAGCTTTTGGCTTTCTGCATCATCTGACCCCGCTCTTTTGTCAAATATACATTCTCTTACCTGGTTCACAATAGCAACATCAGCAACTAATAGATTGGACTGATTTTTTTATAGAAACATGGCTCTTCTTCGCTATCGGGCAGCTACCATACAGTCCTGACCAGTCATGACCAATCATAGCCTGCCAACTTTTCCTGAGTCAGGGTAAGGTATGAGAACCTTTAGTAACTTTGGGGTGAGATGGACTGGCTTCATTGAGGGGTTTGTTTTTTTCCATTGAACAACTTAGTTCTAGGAGATGCGTGAAGCAAAGTGCAAAGGGCAGTCCCACTTCCTACACCTCATTGATGGTTCGCTCTGAGGGCCTGAAGTTGACCGAGTTAGATGACGACATGTAGAAGGATTGAGTTTTACGATTGAGACGGGCACGTTTGGTGGCCACGCACAAGCTGCGCTTGCTGGAGGTGATGATCTCCATGATGAACTTTTTGCAGTCTACACAGATCTCCATGGTGACCCAGTCCTCAGTAAGCTCCTTGGGCAGCTCAGGCTCGTCCTGCGACTGCCCATCTTTGCTGTCACTGCTGCTTTGCTTTGACAACCTGAGGACAGAAAGAAATAAATAACTACTCTGACAAAGCATGACATTTCCTCAGTATATAAAAAGAAATTGGAGTTCTACAGTAACATACTTGTAAACACTTCTGCGTAGACTGTTCCGGCTGTGTCCAGACCCAAATGGGTGCTTTTCTGGCGCAGCAGGGGCAGACGCTCCACTTGCCTCTTCTTTAGCCATAGCACTGGGACCCAAAGAATAAATGGGCAGGGTGGCATAGGGCTTGGATGGCAGTCGCATCTGAGATAAAAAAAAAAAAAAGAACAAAATGTTTTTTATGACCTTTATGGAGGGTGAGGAAATTCTAAAGTGAGTGTTCAAAAGTGTGTTTAGTATAAATCAACAGCCTCCTACCTTTTTAGAGCACTGGGAACACACAGGCCTGGGGAAGACAAAAATCAGCTTATTAAGTTGAACATGAACAGAAGCACAAATTTATTCCTACAAAAATTCTCAGACTCATGGACGGTTTAAAAACAAGGATTAACCAGAGATGTCGTTCTTTTTATTCCACACATTCTTCTTCCCAACTCGACCAGAAACGATTGGGTCAGAGATTTGGATGTGCGATGCTAGTAGCAGCTAGTGAACCCTCGAGTTGGTGGCCTAAAGCAGAGATGAGAAGCAGGCTAAAGAAGTCTAGTAACCTCAATTCTTTAGAACTCCAAACCCCCAAATTGTATTTATTTCAAAACTTCCCTTAGGAGCCACAAAGGGCTTGATACAACAGTTTTCACATATACAGTAGTACTCCGTCCTGACCCGCCGGATAGTTTGTTACACAAAACCATCTGAAAAGCCAGCCAAATAGTTTGGAAAAGAGTAGGCACTTCCAAAAGATACTTGGCAGGAGATTGGATGAGCCATCTGTCAATCAAACCTTTACCGAAGCCAGTCGGAAGAAGGGCAAAAACATATTTTTCCTTGAGAAAAGCTTTCAGTGCTGTCCTTTGATCTTCTTTAAATTAAGAAATACTCTCCAGTTCAGATATAACTGTTGCTATTGCAGCATCTGTTGCAACATTGTTGTCTTAAACAAATAGCTGCCTCTCTGTATCATCAGCCTCTAGCTACTAGTAGTTCCTCACAGGAAGCTGATTGGTCGGGACACAAACGCTTTACTTGAAGCATGACAAGAATAATTTGTGTGTGATTTTTGATACCGCAATTAATATGCAACATCGCAAGAATCCAGCAGCCGTACAAGGCAAGTAGTACTCCCCAATGCGTGTAAAAAAAACTTGGAGTTCCCCTTTAAGTTGAGTAGTTCTGGTAATAGTGATTCAGTTTACCTTTTGCAGAACTGGCAGGTGTAGGACCAGGTAAAGAGAGAGAACCTCTTGGTCCGACATGAAAAGCAAACCTAGAGAGGAAAGTATGAGGTGAGGTGAAGAAGGTACATGGAATCTGTTGTATTCAAATGATGACTGAGGAAAATCCTACATGTGGCGTCTACCTTTCCTTTCTTGAGGGCAGTGTAGATTTCTTTGTACTGCTGAAACTTCTCCAGCTCTGCCTTGACCAGAACCTGTCTGATGTGCATCACCTCCTCCACCGTCAGAGCCAGACACTCCACTGGGTAGCAGAACTCCTCCTGGAGGAAAAACACACACAATTAAAAATCAGCAAACTACCCGTACATATGCAGATTTAGAAAAAAGTGGAACAGCGAGAAGTGATGATATCTGCTGCCAATGAGACACCCATTGCACACCACTTAACCAAAAGACCAAGCATGCAATGAGATGGTGACAACACTGATCTTCTATGTTTTCTGTGAACCACAAATGAAGCTTCCACTGAAATGACACCAGTGACCATGAACAGAAAATACAGCGCATGCTGGTGATGTAACATGCCCGTCATGTTGGTGGTCCACAGCTTTTTGCTATCAATTTACTTTCTTCAATTATTAAAAATCTGTCTTCTAAAATTAGAAGTCATCCAGCTCAACGTGGAGAATTTATTTTTGTACCATACGTACGTCGCTAAATGGCCCTTTAACTTTACTATGACTGTTTTATAACCATTTCCACGCTTCCAATTTGCAAGTGGACCCCCATCACGGTGCATGCTGCGGTCGCCCGGAGATTTGTGACATTGCTGGGAGCCTATTCAATATAGTCATCCATCTATTGAACAGCTCTATTGCAGAGCATCAAAGTTAAAGCTCAGAGAAGTTCTTCACCAATCATTTACTCTCACTCTCCTTCAGTTGGCTTGGATTAAAAAAATGTGAGATTTAGTTGTAATATTAACAGATTTTTTCTCAACGGTACTTTGCTTTTAACCTTCCCCGTGACGTTTTGAGAATGCCGCAGATCTCCCATTCACACAAATGGTCATGACACAAGGTCCCGTTCATCTAAAGTCTATTGGAATACCGACACAGCTCCCCACAGTGTTATGTGCCTTTGAAGATATGCAGTGACATACCGTGCCCTGAGCACCGCTGGCAGCTTCCACCTGACCAGCAGACAGAGGGAACAGGACATTTAAACAGGTAGGACCTTATATTCCAACAAACTATGCTGTAACTATGTTTAATAAAATTCAACACTTGATAAATCTATTAGAGGACAGGAGAAGAGTTCAATGAAATGACAGCATTCATAACTCATGACTGCAGGATCACGACCGGTGACTAGGTCTGATGGTGCAGACCTACATCTTCTTTTCAAGGGAATGGGACGGACACACGGTCACAGTGACCACCAAAATAAAATGGGTGACTAGAAAACTAATCTTGTGGCTTTTGATTACCTCAATCTGTCACAAAGAAGTTTAATTATTCTTATTTTTAGAGACCAGGATGTAATCACTAACATGAAAGTCATAAAGTCAAAATGAGACAACTGTCCCCAGAAGAGCCGTCTCCTCCAGGGTTTTAATTGTTATTTCTTTTGATTTGATGGTTGAAACCCCTGGTTTGGTGGCAGAGCTCTGCAATTTAACTAGAAAGTGGTGAGAATGAACCAATTTCATCTGAATCCCCTTCATACGGCACCCTGTCCTGTGTTTTCAATTATATCCATCAACCTCACTAGAATCATAGACCGGCACAGAGTTACTCAGAGAACCAGTGACCTCATGGAAAACGAATGACCGGTCACAGGACGGGAGTCCTATATTGTATATACACCCAGTGTTGTTGGCAGATTTAGAGTTAATTCAAATTGTAAAGTCCATACGAGTTTATGTTCTAAAAGCTCTGCAATTAACATGTATGCCTGCACTTTTTACTCTTTGAGCAGACTCTCCCTTTCACTCAGTTATATTTTAATATTATTATTTTGACTGATAAGAGAATAATCTTAGTCATACCAATAAAGAATATAATTGACCATCTTAGATTAAAAACCTAATATAAGTGTATTTGCAACTGAGGTAGTAAGATCCGTCACTAATGCAAGCTCTGTCATCTACTTTTGAGTCTTCATTCATCCATTCATCCATTCATCCATCCATCCAGGCTGTGATGGTTAATCCAACAGAGATAACTCCCACAGTTTACATACCAAAGACTTGGAGCTCTGTCTGGAGGGAGGTACAAAGGGGCAGACATTGGTGGGGGTCTCCTTCTCGATTGAGTGCCGCCTCTGTGGAGACTGACGCTGGTCTGGCTGTGGGGTCGCAGACACAGGCAAGAACTGGGGAGGAACTGGACACATGGGACAAAAAAAATGAAGACAACTTGGACAGGTTTGTAGTGATCAAAAAGAAGAACGTAAAATATTCCAATATGTTCCGGGTAAGCGCTTACCCTTCTTCCCTATGACGGACTCAGGTGACGTGTCCTCCATCAAAGATGTGGACCTACTGGAGCTGCTCTGTGTGGTCTCCTCCTGTCAACCAGAAGATTACACTTATTTAGTCACGGACACTGATAACTTTAAATTACTTTGAAGGGCAAAACAAAGTCCATTTAGGTTTTGACTTAGTATCTTAGTGTTTCCACAAGAACAATCAACATTTTTCAAGATGCTTAACTGAAACTCGATTAAGTGGGTGATGATTATCTCGTGAGCACAGGCAATAAGAGTCAGACATCTTACGTCAGATTCGGAGCTGTCCAGCTCAGCCAGTGTGGGCGCTATGAGCAGCCTCTTCCTCTGGCTAAGGTTCTGGGATCCTCCTTGATTTGGTCCCAACAGGCTGCCACTGTCCAGAAACTGGGTGTTGACAGCCAATTTCCTGGGTGCATCAGGAGTGTCTGCGAGTGAAAGAAACAAGTGAACTTCTATTACAAGTGAAAAATAAATTCTCATGAATCATCTCCCCATCTTAACAGCTGGCCATCATGCCACTGAGTCTTTGTATCATTACTTCATGATACCACAGAGTCAGCATACACAGGCCACATAGTGACCAAGAAAAGCCCCAACCATATGCTTATATTACAGATTTTCTCAATCGTTTCATTTAAATGAAGGAAACTGAAAATATATTTCTTTACAAAAGGCCTAAAGATCGCACCACAGACACCGGCTCTTCTTTACCTGAGCCACGGAACAAGTCCTGAGGAGTGCTGATGCTTTTCCCTGCACCTGCAAAAGAATTAAGGGAATATAACCATTAGCAGGACCATGCATATTCATATTTTCATTCCGGACACTAGCCTAGTACCACAGAGAGGACTACTTGACAGCAACAAGCGTCCTTCAGGTGTCAATAGAGGAGTGTGTAGTTGTGGGCTACACTCACAAACACACACACATGTTGTGCATAGCTGGAAAGCACAGAGGGAGAGTGAAGGGGAAGTGCCGGGGGAAGCAGAGAAAGACAACGAGTGCAGCCACAGTGCAAAAGGTTATTCCCATACATCCATCTGGAATATGGTCATCCTGTGACACTGTAGTGACACATTCAGACGGTCATCCGCCGTTCAACTTTTCACCAGCGTTATGCAATTTGTCATATTCCTCTGTGAGAGCGGATTAGGGTGACAAGCAGGGCAGACTGGCTGCAGGGGCAGAGTGATGATCTGTAATCTCACCCTGCTGGCTCTGTCTCAACGGCTATCCCTCATCACCTAGACCACAGATGGTCCCCTGTGAGTAACTACTATACCCAAGGCACGCTGTCAATCATAACATGACTAAAAATACAACGCCTGCGCTGAATGAAGCCTTTTGTTTATATTCTACCTCCCAGCAAAGACCACGGGGACCATTTCACCTACTCTGAGATTTAGTTGCACTGCGTTGACTGATCTTTTTCTCAGGTACAGCATCAGTGACAGTAGTGTGTCATACACACAAGCACGAGAAAGAAAAAAAAAAAAAGAGGGTGTGTTTAAATCAAAGAGAAGCAGGAGCTAACCCTAAAATAGCTTGGAATGAAACACAAGGTGCAACAATAGGAACACAATAGGTGACGTGAAACTTTACCTGATGAGTCAAAGCTGTAAGACGTGCTAAGAGGTCGCATGACTGACAGATATGCCCATGTTTGAAATTAAGGAAATGGGAGCAAATAGGAGAAAAAGAAAGCCACGAGAGTTAAAATGGATGTCAATGAATAAACCAAGTTTATAAAAACACATATTGCCTGGAAATCTAACATTACAGAGCTGTATTATGTTTAGGAACAACCGGTTTGCCTCCCATATGCATTATTATGTAACCACTGCTCCACATTACCCTCCTAAACCCCCTTACAAAAGGCTACTTGTGTAAACCGCAGAGAAGCGACTGACAACATATTTGCTGTTTTTATCTGATTAAAGGCTTTAATTGTTTGAACATTTCATCCAATTGGCCAATTATGATGGCCGCATACCAAAAGGATTATCTACCTCCTATGCACTGCTTACTTTTAAAAAAAGCAACATCAAAGAGCAGCATTACATACATTTATTTTTAAGTTCAAACCAAAGAACTTGAACTCAAGAGCACAATTGTCAGTAACCACAACTGTTACTTTAGCAGTTCAGATCAGGCAAACTACTCAAGGCTCTCAGCTGCAGTTAAAGTGATCCTTGATAAACGTCTTCTGATTAAGTGAACAGATCAATGGAGGGAGAGGGCTGTTAGAGTAATCATGATGGATGTGTTAAAGTCATGGTTAATGTTTTTTGTCCTGAGTGGTTGGGGTTGGCTCGTAAAGCAGTAAGTTAACAGACACTCTCTCACTGATTAAAAACAATCAAGGGAATTTTGCACAGTCATATTTGCTTAATGGCCTTTTGCGCATGTATGCATGTAAACATTAGAATGTCAACGTGTACGATTGGTAGCAGCTTACCGAGGCGGCTTCTGCGGATCATGTCCGGTGAGACCGGCCTGAGCTTCCTTTCAGCTTTGATGCCCTCCAGCAGTCGCTCGTGGAGGCTCCGGGGACGTGGCGGGTGGGGTTTCAGTTTACGGGCTGCAACCTTTCATGACAACCACCACACCAAGTGAGTACTCAACAAAAGAGAGTGCATGTTTTATAATTGCATTAAGTCACTGGTTCAATAATGTATTCCTTTTGAAATATTCTTTTCAGCAAATAACCACCTAAATCAGCACAAAACACTGTTAGAAGAAGAAAAGGCATTTATTGCAGCAGTTGAGTTTGCAGCAGTTAACGATTGTATTGACAATAGGAATCTTGAATATAAAACGTGGTTTATCAAATTATCTACAGGACTGATGTTTTTTTTTTTAATAAAAAATATCATGTACCCCTGTAGTACTGTAAAGTACCCCCTTTTGACAAACTGCATCAAGTCATCCAACTCTTCTATTCGTCAAAGTTGATCACTTTGTTAACACCACCACCATGTGACGATGGATGTTCATGTGAAAATATGTTCCCTATGATTCACACCCTGTCGTTTGGCATGTACTGGGAATGCCAATGTGCAAGTAAAACAACCGGCAATAAAAGTTTGATTGCCTGACAAGTTGTTTGCACAACAAGGTTGAATAGATGATAATTACTAGTCACTCTGTAAATGTTGCTAAACTGAATATTGACAATACATCATATATATCAACATTGTATACTGAATAATGTACAGACTAAAACTATAAGGTTACTTTGCAGATTACTGTCACCATGTTGTGTTCTACTCACAGGGTTGAGAGGTGGTCTCGACCTGATGAAATCAAGAATGATCTCATGAGCACTCTTCTTTAACCTTGGTGGGATGTCGCCCTTCACCTGGAATGACAGTTAAATTTGATGAGGATCAGGTTTTTTTTCTTATTATTTTTTTTAATACTTGCACTCAAGAGGTTGTATAAACCTGCAAAGAGAAAAAACCATTGCCACGTGAGAACATGTGACTATTAACATAAACGGGGGAAAGAAATCATCCAATTGTAATTCATATGTCTCGATTTATTGGAAACAAAGAGAAAAAGGCTAAATAAAGATACTTTCGTCTTACCAAGACTTTTCGCAGGTTGTAGCGTTTGGAGCGGATATCGTCCATCAGCATTTCGTAGGGTGTGAGCTGGTATTCAATGGGTAACGGGTCATACTGACGCTCCTGAACCTTCTTCAATTTAACACCATCTCGTAGATCTCGCATCACCTGTACCCAGAACCGTGCCTGGTGGGGACAAAAAAGATGTGACATGATAATTACTGCAGTCAATAAGTTATGTGATTGCCAACACATGGTCACAGAGTTAGAAAAAAATAAATCTTTACCCAATCTGCATTTTGCAGCTCATCGAGATCTTGAACAGGTTCCTCCCGTGTACCGCCTTCCATTTTACGAAGGTTCTAGCAAAGAAGAGGAAAAGCAGAATAAAAAAACATGAAAATGTTTTTATTATTGTCATCATATTCAAAAAGGCGTACCACTGCATTCATAGTATTGACTGAAATTAAGCTGAGGTCACCGGCAAACTGCCCATACTGTCAAAGCAGTCTGGTTAATTAGTGGATTGATGTTCTTTCACATAAGCGTGTCGATATCCGTCTTATATTGACAGTGTACCAGTGAAAAAAAACATAAAACAATAGTTCGCTAATGGCTGCTATTAATGTCGGTCTGCTGAATCCTCACTGAGAGAGCTAGTTATTCAAAGTTCTGGGTGACCAGTTCAAATGTTAAAAACTGTGTAAAGTTAAGGATCCCTCTCCTTGTTGTCTACTGCATGTGGTAAGTCTAGGTATTGTAAACTGTACTCTGCTGTCACACTATTCTTTTAGTTGATTTGTTTTTCCACTGAAGGCATGACTGCACTAAGTGAGGAGAAAGTAGCCTACATGTGATTGACAGGGTGCTGTTCTAGTAGCTCCACCACCAAAAGAATACGGTCCCTTTTAATTATCTTGGGTCAAAGACAGTCAAATACTCTACTTATATAATAAATAAATCTAAATTAGGTTCTGGTTTATCAAAAGTTGTTGGATACACGATATCCCTCTCATATCAAAATTTTTTTTAAAACCATGACATCAACCTGTAGCTCACAGACACCTTTCACAACAAACAACGGTTTGGGTTTATTTCTAGATGGGCAGAACAGACAGGGGAATCCAACAAGAAGAAGCTGATACACACAGAGAGAGAAACTGAAAGAAAGACTCATTGACTAGCCTCCTAATTTGTAAGCAGTGAGATACTGTATGGTTACTTATTAGCAACTATCCAGTGACATTCAGTGCAACAGGGAGTGCAAAGCAGCCCCCACAGCCTGGGGGTCCCCTCCTGTAAGCTCCTTACATTGATGTAACAAGGTTAAACTTCATTCTATAACCATATATTACATAAGGTTGTTTGCATAACTCATGCCTCCTGTATAAGACTCCTGTATAAGACCAAGCCAGAACATATTGCATGAGTGAGTACACACTGAGGCATAGCTACACTGTCTGGGCTATGGAGAGAGCCATGTGGCTTTTTCCAAAATCTGACTCAATCAGGGAACACAAAGTTGTTCTAGTAAGTGTACAAGAATTTCATTCCGTTTACAATTATTGCTAAACAAAATTGTGATGACAACATTCTTTTCTGAAATATGACTGAACACTGATCCGTAATATCTGCGTGTGCTCAAGCTGCTTATGACATCTTCCGTGGTGCATTTCGTTAATAGTATTTTTTTTCATGCTGACAATTACAAATTGATGATTAAAAACAATGAATTCCAGCACATCTTGATGAACAGTTGGTAAATAGTCCAAAAACATGCCGTCTCTAAGCAGCTCTACTGGGAATCCCTCAGTAATCAGAGTCAATTACTCCAGTACCAATACTCCATGTACAGAATTAAAATTAGAAACAAATGCCAAACAGCAAGCCAGACCACGTCCATGAAGAGTTAAACCATGTAGTGAAAGCACGGATGAGTTCTTAAATGTCATACAGGGACACCCACATAGTCTGGACCCTTCTGGACCATTACCACTTTGTGAGCCGTTTTGTTGTAATTGTGCAGTTTCTGGGCACTCTGGTATGTCCTCTCTCTGTGTCTCTCAATTGTTTTATACATTTAAAAAAAAGTTTTTTTAAAGAGTGGGCAGATGGAATCGTTTGCGTTTCCGCTCGACTGTGACTTATCCTCTCCAGATTTATTAATAAGCCGCAGATGTCACATGCCATAGTTTCTTACCTCTTTGGCATTCTTGATCTTCTCCAGAAAGGTGTGTAGTTCCCTGGTCTCGGCATAAAGAGCCCGACACACAGACTGGTAATGACTTGAGGCGTCGGATGTGCAGGGCAGGTGGGAAGAACATAGCTGTAGAGGAGAGAAGGAAAGGAATTAGGTTATTTACAGTGGTACTTTAAACCACCGCAAAGCTCCTTGAGGTAAATCTATTTTGTGATATTGGGCTATATAAATAAAATGGATTTAACTTACTTATACTTATGTAAAAATCTTTAATTAAACATGGCCAATATAATGTATTAGTATCCTGCTCAATGCTAAAGCTAAAGTCAGCATGCTAACATGCTCATGTTAAGCAAGTATAGAGTTTACCATGTTCACCATCTTAGTTTAGCGTGCTAACATGCTAACATTTGCTAATTAAAAACACAAGAAGCACATCAGAGGCTGATGGGAATGTTATTAGTTTTGCAGATATCGGTCAAAGTATTTTATTAAAGTGAAATGTTGGCCTGATGATTGCACTGGTTGGAGAGTTGAAATGGAAAATCCAAGTTATTACAATTCATCTCGAGGGGGGAATATGAATGTCTGTATAAAATGTAATGTTGAGCCATCCCAAAAAGACAAACATGTTTGGCTCAAAGTGGTGCAAGACAAAACGTCAGAGGATCACGAGCATCACTGGGGCTGTCGCAGTGAAGGAGTTTCCCCTGCGGTGATAAGGATTTCTTCAACAGCACGATATGTGTTATAATTGCATCATAAGGATTGCTCATTGTAAAGTTGTTGCTGCGGTTGACTTGTCAATATTGCAGTTACCATCTGGGGATCATGATTGTCTGTACAATATTGTGTCAATCCATCCGACAATTCTTTAAGTATTTAAAACGCAACCAATGATGTGGTTTTGGCGTGGCCACAAACATGAACAGTTCGAACCCGTTTGTCCTGTTTGAGCTACATTGCCTGACTAGTATCACCCAAGCACCTCGGCCCTCATTACATTTAACAGTGATCGTGAAGATGATAAAAGGCCGTCTGACAGAGCTGTCCAATTATCTCCTGCGACACAAAAGGGAGAAACCAGACAAGTGACATATTTTGATATTCTCATGCAGGGCATGGCAAGCCACAGGAATGTCTGACTCCGTACAATGTCTTCTTCCTCGTACATTAAAATGGAAATTCACATGTAAAATGACACCTGAGCAGTGAGAGTCTTATACAGCTGTGTCGTGGTTTTCACAGTTTATGCTAAAAACAATTATCTGTATCACGCAAACCTATCTATTACAACAACAAAAAAACTGTAGGTTAACTATATACTTTAGATATTACAACAGTCTGTGCTAACGTCATAATTTGGAGATTTGGTGTTTTATTCACGAGCCACTCCGCTCACTATGGTAATGAGTAACTCCCATTCAGCACATTCAACGTCTAACTACTCCTGTCTTACTGGGATGCTTCTCTAGCAAGTCCTGTCATCTTTCGTCAACTTCACGTCTTGCTGAACCCTCATCGACCCAACCTTCCTCTGACAGAGCAGCAGAGTACAAGTAAAGGAAGGAGGTCAGTCAGGAATGTGCAGTAATCTACTGCAGCCATGTCATAGCACCATGTTGCAGTTTACACTTAAGAGTTCATTGTTGAAGGAATTAGGAGTCAGCAAGACACGCACTGGCAGCAAACACACCTAATGGTTGTGTTATACACCGGGTTCATTATATGGAAGAACAAAACTGTGAAAGTTTCTAAGCCTATTCCCCAAATACCAGCATGTTTACACAGCTATAATTGCCAGTCTCATATTCACAGTCTACTTGGGGAATTTGCAGCATGACGGCCCCCATCAGGGGAATTTGAGTGATGCGTGTGTGCACTGCTCCGTTGATAGATCTCATGTAAAAATGGCATAAAAGGAGGAAATATTCAAAGCAAAAGAGGAATCTGTACCTTTAATACGCCTAATAGGACTTTGATCAAAATGTTATGAGTGAGAGGATTCTACTTTTGTTTGAAACCGATCTCAAATCGCATCTTACTGGAATTTTGCCATCTGCCTCTGAGTGCATCTTTCACCAGCTTTTAACAGAAAAGCAACAAAAATAAAGCTTTCGTGAAATGTTCTGTAACCCAGCAACCCACCGTCATAAGGTCTCGATAGCTGCGAATGCTGCCGACAGAGCTGACGGTAGTGGCAGAGACGGGCTCCTCTTCCTCCCCTTCCTCTTCTTCCTCCCCACACTCATCCTCCTCCTCTGTGGCTTCGTAGCCCTCGTCAGGACAGGGGTCACGCTGGTTTTTTTCGGCGTTGGTCATCAGGTCAATCAGGCGCTCCAGCGGCGGGCTGAGTTCACGTTCCTCATTTTCCTTGAGGCCATAGTCTAGAGCTTTGTAAATCATGATCCCCAATGAGTCAATGACCTGTGGGACAATGGACAAATAGAATGGTGTGCATTATTATTGTGTACTGGAAAACAAATTGTTTTTACAGATTTATGTTTCAACAGAGAAAAAAAAGAAAATGCAGGATTGGGTTTAGTTATAATAAAGATTGACATCCACTGTCTTTCACAATCCCATCATTTACTCCTCAGCTAGATATGAAAGACAAAAAGAAAAACTTGAAATTTAACATTCAGTTATACAAATGAACTGTTCTTTAGCTTGACAATTAAGTAGGGAAGCTGAGGGACTTTTCTAATTAAGTAAGGGTTATTAAATTAGTTTTTTCCTATCCACGTTTAGTTTACTTGCCGTTATGAGTGCCAACATTGTGTTCGTTCCAGATGACAGACTACACTGTTTGCCGTCTATTTTTATTTTCATTATATAAAAGGCTCTATACAAATAAAGTCTATTATCGTTATTACTGTGATGGTTGTTATTATTATATTAAATACAATTTTATGTTGCCCCTGCTGCTCTTTAATTAAATGGCACACAGGAAGATCCTCATGGACAGATACAATATCTTATCGCCCCTGACTTAGTTAGATAAACATTTCTATCTACAATAAACTCAATTCACCTGGACAGACAAGAAGACAGCTCATGTCCATAAACCAGATGTGAAACGAGGCCACAGTGTTCCTCCAAACAGCGTGATTATTACCATAATCTGGGGATGATTTCATTTCATCACTGCTTCCCTTCATTAACAAGCAGGGTATGACCCATCTTTTTTTTTGCAGTTTGTTCCAAAACGTCTCAAACAACCACCGCGCTGAGACGAAACAAAGTTGTTCTTTCACTGCAGCATGACAAGTTGCCTCTGCTGTCCAATGTCCACTCCTGACAACTTAAATCAAACCATTGCGCTAAGTTCAACAAGTATTTGGAAGCAAGAAGAGCAAGATATTTGCACATGATAGTAGCTCATGAGGGATTCTAAAAGACGGGTCTAGAGATGTAGCCGTTTATCACGTAAACGTCGACTGACACTTCAACTCCTTTCAGTGCTTGAACTTTGATTGAAACTTCAACTCCTTTCAGGACTTTCAACACAACGGATACTTCAGCTTCATTCAGCGCTCAGATTTAAAAGTGCAAGATCCAAGATTGGGAGCATTTCTAGTGACTCAACATGATATTTATTTTTTTATTTTTATTTTTATTTTCTGAATATTAAATACAGCTGATGTGTTCATGTGAAACTGCTGTGGATACATTGTTTGCACAACATTTGGATGTGGACAGGAACTGCCTGCTGAAATGCATTTTGTTTGCATACAAGGAACACCTCGGAGCTACTTTGAACCTGCTTTGTTGACGTAATAAGATGAGCTAAATGCGCTGCGTACTGAGAGTCATTACTGTACCGTGCGTTTTTTTCTCTAGAAAGGAATGGAGCGACATTGTTTTATTTGGACACCTCCCTTTTTCAACAAGAGTGTTGATGTGGGTGAAGCTGGTGTCGTAAGGCATGTTCGGGCCAGAGAACAGCCGCCGGCTGTGGCGTCTGGGAGTGTAGCGCACAGAAGGGGAGGGTGTTGACTGAGCATGTTTGGGATAATTGACAGCAGCAAGAAAGGTGTAAAATCATTACATTACCAACATGGCAAACACACCAGGATGTTTCCTATAGATAGTTTTTTAACATTGAGCTTTCTGAGATGCACTATTTGTCCTCAACACCTGATATTGTTTTCTGTAAACAGTGTAAACAGTGTAAATATAGGGATATTCCATTCAAAATTAAATTGGTATCAACTTGTGCTTTTGCCAATAATGGCACATAACATATCATAATCATTTCAAGTGTCTGTCTTTGCTCTATATCACCTGACAGCAACGGGATTATGGTTCTTTTCTATGGCTCAAATCCCTGAACTGTCGGTTTAACTCAGCTCCTTATTCATCGTCTAACTATGAATAAAAATAACAGCCTCTATTAATCTGATTCTTTTACTGGGAAAAAATAATTTCATGGTCTTCTACTGTTATCATTTATCAACCATCTCTGTGTGCAGCTGATAATCCTGTTCCAGGGCTAAAATAAATATCCTATTCCTTAGTGTCTCATTATGTAACCTTATAATCCATCCGTATGACAACATGCGCTGTGTGAGCAGAGATGCTAAGGCCTGCTGGCGTGACAGACAGAACCAGGGTGTCATTCATGGGCCACAGGGACGTAAAGATTTACATTGGACCATGAAAAGTAAACTAAAATCAACAATCAAGTGAGGAAAATATTCCTGTATTCATGTGCAACTTAAGCAGTTGCATTATACTAGATTTCTAATCTAGTATAACATTTGCTATACTGTCATGGCTTGGGTGGATTTAGTTTGAATACAATTTCCATGCCAACACAAAATGGCTTGTAATAATTAACTTCCTGGTTTAATAGCGACTAGCACAGACAGGCTCACTGTTGTTTCACATAATTAACCAAAAGCACTCTGTACATTAATATGGTTCTTCTAACGCTCCTGAACGTAAATAATGACAGCTCTGACTCAATTCGGCAAACACACAGTTAAATCCATATATGAATGTCTAGAACAAAAGACAAGGCTGGACAACTCCACCCTGTCACTCCACCAACATGCCAGTGTTGTAACAGCTTCATGATTTCATCTTAAAGAATGGCATCAAGTTCCCTATGAGTTTGTCAGATTGAATAGGGAAGAGGTGTCTTCAAGTAAAACCGATAGCCAGCACCCAGGAAAGAGGAAACATTCCATCCAATTTCTAAATACACCTCTGTAACAAGACCGTGTTGCCCGTGAGTTTCCCCCAGCACAAAGACACTCTGTAGGCGGGATAGCGTTTCACAACGTCCTTTATTTTGTTGCTCTCGACTGCTCACACAGGCAGTTCGTATCTCTGCTCTCTCCCCCTCCCTCAGTCCCTACTGGGGTTTATATAGGGGAGCAACCTCAATCAGCCAAACCCAGACCAGCTGAGGCTAATTAAACCTCTTCCGGCCCCGTTCCCTGAACCACTCCCACACTCCGTCCCCTCTGCAGCTGAGCCCAACCACGCCCCCGCCACCACAACCTCACAATCTCATTGGAAGCCTTGTGACCCAGAGGAATGAGGACGAGGAGCCAAAGCAGAGGAATCACCTAAATTTTCAAACGCTTCTCAGGAAATTTAGCGGGATGTGTCATCTGGGTCAAACTAAAATAATAGTATCGTGTGCGTACTATAACAGAACTTCGGGGGGGAGTCCGAATATACTCTATCCTCACTCGAAGGCAACTTTTCTCACGCTCCACAAACAAATAATCGTGCTATGGTCTTGCATGACATCCCTGCCCGGCAAAGAGGTGCTTCATGCCTATGTTTTCCAACAATGAGTTGTTTTGTACTTCAGAATCTCTTTATCATATTAAGACTAGGGTCAGAGGCATCTTGAGAATCAATGACGAATAGGAAGAGAATTTTTGTACTCATGAATAACCTTTGTCTCGTGCGTTTCATACAAATGAAGACAGAAAGAAAATCCTCAGAAAGAAAATCCTCAGGAAATAAAGAGGGGCACATAATTAAACACATCTGTTAGGTCGACTTTTGTGCCAAACAGCTTAGACTGGCAAGTGTGGGCACTCGTGTGTAGAAATGCTGTCTCTGGAGAGGCTAAAACTTGTGTATTTATTGTGTGAGTCGCTTTCTTGACCAGAATTTGCTTGGAAAATCAGTCTCAATGTGACTACCTCTGGTTAGATGAACGTTAAATAAATGAAGTAAAGCCTTGATAAACTGCCATTTTAATTAATATGGGGCAAAGTGAAAAGGCAAAAAAGCAAGACGAGGTTAAAAGAAATAGACACATATCCGTGGTTGTATAAACTGGCTTTACAAACAGTGCAAGAGGAGCAACCATGACGGGGAAAGCATCAGTGAGTCAACCACCACGCAGATGGGCAAAGAAAGAGCCGTTTGTGTGGACGTTAATGGTGCTCTTTAACGCAAACATGGCAGAAAGGAAATGGCTGGCTAATGTGCTGCTATGTGTTTTAGCACACAGATCCGTGTATAGAAATAACTACTTAGTTTTTCATTAATTAATTGTCAATTCATATCAGTTTTCATATTTATGTCTATAAACATGACAACATCTAATACAGCTGAAGAACTGACATTCATCAGACTTACGAGAGCTAAAGCTAGGGCAGGTCTGGGAGAGAAGGAGTACTAAAGTGTCCCTGTTAATATGTGCTTCATAAAAACCCTTTTTAAAAACACTATTCATTTGAAAGCAAAAGTCTATGTTCTTGCTGACATCAGCAACTGGAACGACGTAATTCTTTGAGCTATCGCAGCACATTCTTGCCTTTGCAACCCAAGGCAACGCTGTGACCATCAAAAGAGTCAGCTAAGCAGCCTTCAGCGTTTGCTGCAGTAGTAGAGCAAAGCCATCACAACACAGACGGTTACATAAGCAGAGCTAAATCTAGAGATCTTCCACCGCAAGAGCGGATGCTCGGCCTCCTCCAGTCTGAAGCATCACTATTCATTGTGGGAGAGAACACGACTCGCTCTTTTGTATCCCCTTGTTTAAAAACCTGTCCAGTAGCGTTCATATGTGAAGTCAGCTGGAAATTACAGAAGAGGACTTTGGAAAAGTCCCTCTGGACCAAACAGCCATTACGTGTCATCATTTCAAGCTATCATGGTGGAATAAAAGTTGATACTGCAGGTAAAAATTTTTTTAAATCGTTTAAACAAATGGGCATATCCATGTAAAACTCAGGTTAAATCACCTGAGCATTACATGGTCTAGCTTATTTCTCTACAACCAAATTCATCAGCTGCAAAAGCTAACCGTTTCACCTAAAATGTTGTCAGACTCCCCATATTGGCTCTAAAACGCAACACAAACCCGATTCTCCTCACACAAAAACCACACAGGACCTTCTAGTAACTACTGTAAAATATCTGTGACAACTTGAATTGTAAATTCAAGTCATCTCTCAGGGCTGATTGGACCAGAAGAAAATGAGATATCGATTTCTTGTGTGTTGGATATAAATAGAATACCCTGACTCAAAAAGCTCAGACTACTCAATAAATGGCACTCCTGTGGTTTGCTTGCTGTGAATATCCCTGTATAGGCAGAAATGTAACCCTAGGGGGCTGCAATGTGAGCTGCACAGGTGCTTTTAAGTGAAACTGTCAATGCCACAAAAATCAATTGATTGATTGATTTGGATAAAAGCAGGATACGACAATTAGGTCACTGGTAAATGTCAGGCATACAGGGATCAAACTGGGTGCCAGTCACTCCAGGGGACCATGTCTGCACTCAAAAGTAACAGACAACCGACCCAAGAAATATGCACTTGTTTGTGTTGAATACACAAAAGACCTGTACTTATTTATACCAAGTTACACAAACTGTCGAAAGAATATTCCCTAAAAATCTACAGCCATCATTACAAATTATGAAAAAACTGACGTCTCTTCCTCTAGACATGTGCAGCATCACGTCAAAGCTGACAAGAGTAAGAAACCGTCTTTGTAGAGACAGCTCATTGCCTGCAGTGGCTGGTATAAGGAGGGCGGGAGACACTCACTAGACACAGAAGCTTCACATGCAGACACTAGCAGCCCCTGTTCAATCAGCTGCAGCGTGGATGCCAGGACTGTGTACTGTACATGCAGAAATATGCACTGCTCGGCAGAATCTGAGCCAAACAGCCAAATGCATCTAACCATGTGGAAAGAGGCGGAATAAGACTGACAATGCAGTTTTAATATGGAATTTTACTTTGACACAAGAAAAAAAACAGGTCTGTGAGTGAACAACAGTACAAACTCGGGGTATGGTGGGTCCATATTATTTGAGTAAATAAATCTTCAGACTACTCACATTAACTGCCACTTGCTGACAGCCTCTCCCTGAAGACTGAAACTACAAGGATCCATTTCTAAATCCAAGGCTTTACTTTGTGCATGAAGCTGGTAAACCAATTATCTTGACCCAAAATTGAGCAACAGGGAACCGAGCAGACCTGGTAGACTGGAGAACCTGTAATAGGATACTACAACTAATCTCACCTTAATCTTCAGAGGACAAACTGGGTTGAGCTTGACCTGAAGGTGACAACTTAAGGTGCAGGGCTCACACAAATCATGTTCTTTTAAGACATATTTACTACGACATGAAGATGGCAACAGAGCACCACAAGAGAAACACCAGTTTTAACTCAAGTGACAAAAGGGTAACTAGTTTGACATCATTGATGATTAGCTCCAAGTGTCCAGAAGCAGAGAAGGGTATGGCACTTACTGAGGGACTGACTCACTTACACCAGGGACTGAGACACAAACAAAAACACACAAGGCCATGACATGAGGGACGATGTGCTTTGGCCAAAATGTGACCAAAGTGTGAGAGCGTTGCTGTGCATCATCAACAAAAAGGGCAACAATGCGTTTGTGAGAGTCTCTGTGTCCACTAAATTAATTTTCCAGAATGATCTGAATATAATTAGGTCAAGGCAAAGCACAAAGTGAATTTATAGTTCCAGTTAATGCTCAGAACATTAAATTACTTGCACTTGTGACAAATTACGAGCTTCAAGTCTTCTTCAGTCACACTGAAGAACTTCCACATAGACTACGCCGTCTTTGCTCAGACCACGACCATCTTCAAACGCTGCCTTCATTTTTAACACCTGTAATGTTTTGTGACTGCATCTTGCAAGGTTGACTAAATCTGTCCATAGACAGACACACACATAAAACATCTGGCAAAGTACTCAAAACAGCTGTGATAGTTCCCGCTACAGTAGGTGTGGACCTCATGTAGCCATGACGACCCACACACAGACTCACAAGGTGAAAACTAAACCGTAGCGCCTGCTAATTAAGACTAAACTAAAGGATTGCTGGGGCTAATGGGAATGTCATTAGTTCTGCAGGTATTTGGTCATTAACAACTTAATCAAAATGTTGGTTGATGGTCCATGAAAGGTTATTACAAATAATCAAAGTTAATCCAAGTGGGCATGAATGTCTGTACACCACGTCATCGCAATCCATCCATTATAAGTCGAGACATTTCACTCAAATACAAAAAAGGTCAACCTGCTGGTGGTGCAAGAGGAAGTCAGGGCATCATTAGGTTTTATCCTCAGGGGACCATGCGTGTCTCTACAAACTTTAATGGCAGTCCAAATTATCTCAGTCTCAGCCAAAACAGTGGATGGACCGACAGGCCAACATTGCCACTGTGGGTTAATTTCAGCGTGCCTGACTGAAAACAAATTACAGGAAAAACAAGCCACCAAGTCTAAATGAGAGCTCACACAAAAGACACGTGATTATCTCTTTGCTTCCGCTATCAATTCATGTGACTAAAACAAATACACGTTTTTATTTATTTTTTTAAACAAAAAGGTGTGTCCTCAAAGTTTGGCCTCGTGGTTGATTCTGTGAGATAGTAACGTTAATGCACAAATAGCCGTTCTGCAAGATGTTGCCGATTTCCAACAAACAAACAAGGCAAACACACCCTGTTAATTATTAAGAACATAACACAAGCAAAGATAATGATGCAAGGAGGAACTCGGTATCAACTAGCAAAAGAAGAAGAGGAGCAGGAGGAGAGGGCAGGGACTGTCAGCTGAGGTGGAGGAATTCTACTTCCAACTCAGCCATGCAAAAACAAACACATACTGTGCATGCCTGTGATCACATGAACTGCAAGGCAAACACGAAAGATGATCAGACCGCTCAGACTTGACAGAGAACTCTCTGTGCACTTAGTCTATGTACACGTAATGAAGATTTAAGAGGGACGTCTCCCAGGATTATACAGTGTACCTTGCTTGGCCAAACAGACACGTGTTCTCTTCACGTGGTTTTGGGTGACGAGTGTATGATAGTATTGAAAGTAATGCATTTAATGAACAAAAAGTTGTGCTCTTCTTTTAGGCGCTCTTCTGCATCAGAGAGCAGCAAGCACAACAAGTACTGAACAAAGTAGAGAGGACTAGTTGCACAAAGCTCACTCCCACTCTATTGTTTAGTGAATCACAGCCGCTGGGCCAAACGCTTGCATGTTGGTACATTTGGAAAGGAAACAATTTTAAGTTTTCATGTTGCAGCTGAGCAGTGTCCATCTACGCTTTGACCGACACGACAAGACGAGTTCTACCATTTCCTAATGAAAAAATATCAGACTCAAGAAAATACCACCACTCTTTACCAGCATTGATAATCAGTTAATGTTCATTCATATGTCTTTTTGCATTGGCTCCACATAGATGTTTTGCTCAAGGCCACTGTCAACAATTTTGCAACACAGTGGCCACACCAGCCCACTGGTGGTGCAATCGCTCACTATTAGATTCAGTGGTGGGCAAGCTGTGAAAAACAGTTTCTGAAGTTTTGTCATAACAAAATGATGCATGACAGTTGTGGTGTGAAAATAAATCTGATAACTGAATTAACATTCAAGTTTTAAAAACTGCATGTTTTGTCTTGAGAGTAATACATATCGACTAACTGCTCTACCAGCTCATGTTGAAAAGGAAGAGCAATTCTCTGAAAATGAACTTGGAGTGATTAAGGAGACTGATGGGGAAACTCACCTCTAATGAAGTTGCAGCCGGTTGGTATTTTTCTGTAATGACAGAACAAGAGAGTTATTACACTCATAAATACTTATTAACAGTGCAAACACACCCTCTGAATTATTTGTGTACACGTTCTGTATAATTATGTTTGACATCTAAAATGCAGCAAACACACCTCACAATGTTACAGGACATAAAATATTCAACTTGAGAGTGGAGAGGAGACTAAAAGTAGGGCGATTTTTCGACAGCGCTGGCTGTAAAACTACCGAGTGAATAAATGATTATGTTTTCTCTGAAGTCACTGCACACTGACCGAGGCAAACTGAGATGTCAAAACCTGCCACTGGGGGCTAGTTATAGTGAATCGACCGTTCCCTCATACTCTGGAGAAAGATACTACCCTCTCTTCATTTCCATGAAAACCTCTCTCAAAAGTCAATTCAAAGAACCGTAACCTTGATTGTGATCTTTCACGTACATTATAAGTCTTTTCTAAACAAGATAACAAATCACAGGACGCTAAATGGACGGGAAAAACCTGAAGATTCTCTTTCCTTTATTGGACAAAAGAGACAACAAACGCTTTTGACAATCTTATCTCTTGTTCCGCAACTGGCTTTTCCAACACAGCTGTATCTCTAGATAGATCGCAAGAGCTCAAAAGTACACACAGTAAGTCTCTTTCCCATACTGAATAATTACAGACACTTTAACTTTTGACAGCTAATCACTGGTAAATAGTGATTGGACCACAGGGTGACTGCCGGTGAGAGTAGCATCGGGGGTGAAAGTACAAACAGGGAGATAGATGTGAAGACTTTGTCACCAGTCCACACTGTAAAATTAGGTCATTGCATATAAATGAGACACTTTGGCCAGATGCGTCATCTCTCTGAATACTAATGTAAGTGCCAATTCAGTTTAAATTCCATCAATTGAGGCAGTGATTAAGTCATTTCAAATTATAAAAAAAAAAAAAAAAAAAAAAGGACTACTCTGACTGCATTCTATGAAATTTGTTTTCTATGTAGAGCTTAAGGAGACATTCAAGGAAAATACAGGTTTCTCAGTTCTGCGCAGGTCACTATGAATTGCAGCCAACAGACGGGAGAAAAATAAATAAATAAATAAACGGTCATCCACCAACGCTCATTTGAGAAACACTGGGTCCTCTGTTTGTCCCAGTCAAGGAGAGATGGCTTGGCCAGGGCCCTCGTCTCTCCTAGAGCGATTAAGTCACTGTGAGGCATATTTGGAGCAGTGTGCGGTGTCACCCAGACTATCCCAGTCGGTGAAATATCAACCTCTGTGCTGCTAGGGGCTTCACAGAGAGATGGGTAGACTTCTCTACCAGATTGAATCTTTAAACAAGTTTTTTCTTGCCCCATCTCTAGTCTAATAAAATGAATACAGACAACATGTTAATAACATATTTAAACCCCTTCAGTGACAATTAACCACATCGACTGTATTGAATTACATTCCAGTTAAAATACTGCATGCAACAAATCAACAACAAAAAAATCCTCTGCACCAATATGAATCATTGGAAGTCTTAAGGGGTAAACAAGCGTCTCTCTCATTCAGGCGCTCCTCTTGGCAACGTGGACTGGCAGTGAATAGATTCTTCCCCGTGCTCCGTGTGAATTGATCCGACTGCAGCAGGAGCAGCGTATGTGTTTCATCAATTGAGCCAAAAATAAACACTTGACTGAGACTCTGTGTTGTTTGTTAGTCTGATTCTGTTTGCTATGCATCACTAAAATACACACTTACTGCAGTGTGCAGACGACCTATTGATACAAGCAATAAGATAGGACGAGGGACGTGAAGGCCTCCATGTTGGTGGTCTGGGTGCTGGCCAAATAATGCCACCTTGTCACTGACTCATGTGCATGCAGGCCATATGTAGATTACATAAGCAATTTTTTTTTTTGCTGGGTTAGCAACCTCTGAAACGGGACACAGAGCCACTGAAAGCTTAACAGGTCTCACGTCTCTCTCATCACCAGGCCTAATAAGAATCAGGACAGGGCCGAGCTGTCCCAAAATACCTCAGCCACTAGCCAGAGGAGCAGCAAAGGACTCTCCCCCATAATCTCCAAACTCATCTGCAGTCAGACTGATAAAGTCTGTGCATGTAATCATCACGTTTATTCTATTATAGCCGTGTCAAGACTTTCAGAAGCACTGGCTGAATCGGTTTGTACCGAGAGTGTAATTTCCACACACAGAAAACATCACCGGTTGGTTTAAGATGCTGAGATGAGGGAGCGCTGGACTGAAGGGTTAGCGAGCGAGCTTGTATGGAGGGGTGTAAACAGGGGAGGGGGAAATAAGAAGAAAAGATGGCTAATAAGTTCCCAGGAGAGATCGGATATAACCTCAGTGCCTGAGGCTATGCTGAGCTGATGGACACACCTCCTCCACCCACACCCAGCTTCATCTTTCACATATTAATGGAATGCAGTTGAAAGTATTTGAGACACTCTGTACGTCTCTCACACACCTGAACCGGTGTAGTGGAAGAGGCCTTGCAGGAAGCACCTCTGAATTAGTTACCAGCTGGTATTTGAGCCTAAAGTTGGCAGTTGCTCCAGTAGCTGACGGCATTCAGCTTAAACCCTCGAGTGTAAATCTATGCTTGACTATGTTAAAAAGACCACAGGGTTCAAGTCAATCAGTCTAGAATTATTTGATGTAATCTGCCTGTTTTTGTCCATGAGGGCAGACAGGTAGCCCACCGTCAGGTACATTAGGACTGACTTTGTTCATCAACAAGTAATAGTTTGGTCTCTAAGGTCTGTAGTGAAAAAGGTCTTCATGTTGCAAAACCCAAAAGTCAAAATTGAACTTACTATCACGGAAAAGTAGCAAATGTGTGCATTTGAGAAGCTGTTTATGCGTGAAATTATGAGGTTTTAGCTTTTAGGATTATTTAGCAAAATTGTTACAAATTAATTGTCACAGATCAACTCATCTAATAATAGTTTCATCTCCTGTAACACACCAGCAGGAATTCAGTGGATCTACTAAATGCAGCTCATGTGCCTGCAAGCTTCCACCTTACTATTTTTACCAAACTATATTAAAACGTGTTTCCATAGCGTTTAAAATCTCCCTGAGGTGCATGCGGCCCACACAGAGCACCTGCTCTAATCTGGGCCTTTGCCTCAATGTCACAACACAAATAATGTGCCGGTTAGCAGCAATATGAGTCATCTGGGTTTGGCTTTCTGCCAGAACGCAACCATGGCCTTGAAGCTGGCTGTATGGTTTCGCTCTGGACTGGGCCCAAAGGGTGCTGGGCCCCCTAAGGTGCTCTGCAGTTTGAATTTATCACATGGGTCATTGTTTACTGTAGATAACTGACCGCGGAAGGAGCGTAATTTAAAAACTGAAACCCAGTCCGAGCAGTCCTCCTGGACCAGCCCTGGTATTAACACACCCTTTTGAATGAAGCAATAACATGAACCATGTTTGTAATGTAAATATTAGATTACGTCGCGAGAACAGACCCCGGTCAGTTAATTATTGATACACAGCTTTCTCTGTCGCCTTCATTCATCCCCTGCAGCTATGCGGTGGTCTGTGATGTATTTTTAATGACCGCATCGGGCGTCTGTAAACAGATTCCCCACATGGCTGGAAGCAGACAGCCACAACAACATGGCCTCTTTGTGGAGATGCTCCGCTCCCTCGGCCTGTGAGGGATGCGGAGGGAGGGAGAGGCGTCACGGTCCGTGGAGACAGCGGTCTGCGCAGTTACGCAAACCGGACCAGGATTTTAGGTAGATCCCGACCCCCTCGGCCCGGTCTCGGTTCGTTTACCTGTGCCGTCTTCAAAGAGCAGCTTCACGGTGCCGTCCCTCGCGATCTTCACGTCCCCGGGTCCCTCGATCCTCCTCGGGTAGACGACGGCTGATCCACCGGCGGACTTGGAGCTTTTCCTGCGGCGCTTCTGCGCCAGAGTCCGGCAGCACTGGTAACACACCGACCAGGCCTGCTCCTCGTTGATCGGCTGGCTGTACAGTTTCAGGATGTCTTCCAGGGAGACCTCATCCCCGGCTCCGACGCTGCAGCAGTCCACGTCCATGTCCACGTCCCCGGGGCTGGAGTCGGACACGGAGTCCCGGAGAATGGTCGGCGAAGTCAACATCCCGTCGTCGGTCCCCGGTCGCTTGGCCATCCTCACTTCATCATGACCACATGACTTAAAGAGAAAGACAAACTAAAGCGGGGTTATCGATTAATAATCCAGCGTCCGTCGGCCACACGTTAAGCTCTCCGGTGTTGTCTCTCCGGTGTGTGAGCGAGGAGCATCCACGGTTCACGGTTCACGGTGAGCGACAGCGAGCTGACAGCGGCACGTTCCGCGTGGTCTCAGCGCCCGACGACGAGCGCACTGCGCATGTGCAGTGATTTAAACTGAAAGCAGGAACTCGTCATTTTGTAGGCCACATAACTTCCGCCACCAGGTGTGTAGTCAATCCCCAAAAGGTCAAAGGTTAAAGGTTAAAGGGTAGACTGTAATTGTGACATATGACGCTAGTGGTTTAGATGGGTGGGAAGTAACTACGTGCATGACATTTATTTGCAAGATCAGATAAACACCATTCTTAAGTGCGCAATAAAAACATGCTTTATGAAAATTACACAATTTTTAGATAGCATTATCAAAACACTAGTTTGATTGATAGTTCCTGAAGTGCCAAAAAATAGATTTAACGAATAAATAAAAACAGAAAGGAACCCTGTATATTTTGAGTAATACTATACATTTTAAATGCCATCTCTTTGATTTCCTCAATATTTTATTACACATTTAAATAAATCTGTATGTTTTTTCTTACCTTTTGGCCTGTGTCTTGTGCAGCTGTGATTTTCCTCCTGCAGATCATCTTATCTCATCTCATCTTTTTTGACTAAACTTTGCAGATTTCTACCCAAAACAATACAATATTTTAAAAGTAAATAGGCTACATTTAAACAATTACTTTAACTTTAAAATGCTGCTTACATGTTGATGTATCAATAAAAGGATAAATTACTAAAATAAAATGAATTAAATAATATAACTCTCAACACTGAGCCTAATTTCATGTTTGAAACTTTAACCGTTAATACTGAAAATATACTTTTACTTCGGTAAAGTTTTAAATGCAGGACGTTTACTTGTGAGTTAGTACAGTTTTACAGCAATATAGCCACATTTAATCAAGTAAAGGATCTTAGTATTTCTTTCACGGTTGCAAGTTGTGCTTATTTCTTTGGAAAGCAGAAATAACAGCTTGTGGGCAGCTTACTTTACTTCTCATCTAGACACACTTTCTGCAGAGTTCCATCTCCTGCTGACTGAGATGTAGCTCACGTTATTATGGGATTATTATAGATTTTTATTGAGCATTGTAGCCATTAACTATTTATATTATCATGTTACACTATCAGTGAGAGCTTACAGACTATGATGTTAGGCAATATGTTTTATTTCATGGAATAAAAATAGTTTTCTCATTTTCTCAGTCTAATATGCCTGCATATTTACTTGAGGAACTCTGGGACAAACATACAATAAATAAATACGTACTCAACTGCTTTTGTTTTCTTGCGATTAGATGATTATAATATTCATGCTAAAAAATATTCATACAAAAAAATTCTGTAGTAAACCCAGTAGCAAACAAATAAGATAACTATCAACTTGTGTGGTTGTAGGCTCGGTAGTGGAAAACTGTATCTGAAAGTATCCGTAAGGTATAGAAACACATAAATTAATTACTAGAAAATAACATCAAGCAAGGTATTGGTCTATTGATGTAGGCTAATTAATTCTGCTGTAGCCTTCGCCTGTCAGGAGAAATTACTGCACATCTCACCTCTTTCTGAGTTTCACAACTTAAGAAGCTGACAACAATTTTAATTCAAAGAAGAAAACTGTGGTAGATCATGTGTTTAAATGTTGTTTTCCATCACAAAAGTTTGCCTGTACACATTCAAACGTTATCATCTCAGTGATTCATCAAAAACTCTTGACAAGCAACAGCTATCACGAGCAGAAAAAGTCAGGTCAGACTGGTAAACACCGCCATCTGCTGGCCATAACTCTCACTCTCCTGATGACCCATTCTGAATCACTACTTCTCTGTACAGTTTTTCTATTTTTCCGTGTACCAAATGAGCAAAAAGTTTATTTTAGACAGCTTGCTTCTGATCATGTTTGGGCAGAGACATTTTCCACCAATGCTGAAACAATTTAAGATTGATTTAAACATGCAGATCAGTGTAAGCCACATGGATGACTCATTAGTACAATACTTAATAATGGTAAAGTGTAACATAATATAATATAAAATAAGATGTAGGAGAACACATAATACTGAACAAAACAAACTCTCAAAGTGAAAACAGGAACAATTCAGATTAAGATGTAGGCACATGCGGGTGTGTTTGTTTCTTTATCTTGCAAAGGCTGGGAAAGACAGTCTTCAGCCTTCAGGCATTAAACCTCCAAATCTCAGTCTCTAAACAGCACTTCAGGGTCTTTTAAATGAAAATCATTTACATCATCAACTGAGGTTAAACAGCATCATCATTGTTTTTCATTCACAACAAAAGGAATATACTTGCACAAAGAACTGAAGCAAATTCTTAAGGAAAGCCCCACACAGAAAACATTTGATGTGCAGACTGTGATTATCATGTGCATACGGGGCGGTCGGTTCTGGTTTTCTTTAAAATTGTCTTAACACAGTGACTCATTCCCTGACCGGCACCATAAGCATGGGAGAAGAGCATGGTGGAGAGCGTGCACACCTTTTGTGATCCACTCTCTGCTTCACTTCACGCATGCATTTGCAATGGCACAACAAGGATGCATCATCCCGAGATCTTTGGATGGAGACATTATGCAGGTGCTTTTGTTGTAAGTCACTGAGATTGACAGCCAAGGTCTTGCAAAGTCACGAGCAAACATCATCCACACAAGTCTGTAAATCACCGTCCCATCTTCTGGTGAACTTTTCACAGCTCCAGCTGCCATCTTCCTCTTCACAGAGTCTGGGCTTCTCTTCATCTTTCATCACACACGTTCCCAGGTTCAGCGTCTCCACTGCTGTTGATATTGACGGGCTGCCCGTCCTTAGACAACGCGCAGGCCTCCTTTGATGCCCTCCTTTTGGACTCACGAGTGGTTTGCTGTGAAAACATGTGAGAGTTTTGAATGCCACATCATTTAAATGTCACCACACTGGACAGAGACCGAGTGGGCAACAATGACCAACTGAGACCTGAGTCACTGAAGCTCTGCCCATAATTGAAAGGTTAAACAAATAAAATACAACAATCTATGTCTCTGTGTTGCTGGAAATGTAATTTTTTAGGTCATAGAATTGATTTTCAGATTTTTTTTAATTCAATAAATATATATTTTTTAATTTAATAACGATAATTAATTTAAAACATGCAGAATAAAAGTGTCCACACAGTGTCTGTCTCCTTTTATCTGCTGTTCATGAGTATTAAAAGCATACATTTGCATTTAGAGCAGATAATAGCATCTTAACAGTAGCTCTTACAATAAAATCTTAGAAAAATAGAGAAAGAATGAAAGAAATGTTATGGTATAGGGCATATATACACAATATATCCTTTTCAATGTTAACTGTTTGCACTCACAGCTCAGTATGGCCAGAGGACACTCAAACATTGATATTTAGGAAAATGTAGTGTAAATATACTCTGTTCATCTATAAATGCAGATAAAACCTTCATAGGTCTGGAACAAAGTCTTATTTCTGTATTAATAAAAACGTAAGACAATAGTGAAAAAAAACCATCTTCTAATTCTTTGTTTTATCCGTCCGTTCATCAGCCCAAAACACAAACACTTTCTTCTTAATTTACTAGTTGACTAAGAAGAAATAGCCCAAACGACCCTTTAGAAAAGAGTTGTAACTAATAACTTGTTTCATTAAGGATCAATCTACCGTTTATTTTAAAAAGACCCAGGGTGACATCTGTGAGTTGCTTCTTTTGATCGACTATTCAGTGTCAGTATTGACAAAGAAAAGCAGCAAGTCCTCGTATTGTTGTTGTTGTTGTTGTTGTTGTTGTTGTCGTGTGTGTCTATATTTGCATCTTCCTCAAAATGTTGCCAATAAATATTATAAAGCCATTCCGAGCAAACTTAAAATCATATCTCTGCAAACGTATTTCACAACATTATCTCAGATCACAAGACGTGTATCAGCCCTCTGTCATTCCTTCACTAAAGCTTTCATGTTCTCAGAAGTTAAATTAAGAAATTTGATCTCCAAATTCAATACTGAAAACTACTGATTCTGATTCCTCATAAAGTTGATTTTGATTCTGCAGAGCAACCTGTCAGAAGGACTTTCAAACGCGGCATACGAGACATATAATGTCAGAAGGACAGGTGCACTATGCTGTTGGGTCTCACGGCCTGTAACGTCACCATGGGTGCAAAGAGGCTGTCGGTGTTGATGCTCAGCTGTCAGACGTGCCAATACCTGCTACCAGTGACACCTACATCACTCAAGGAGCGCCTGGGTCTCCTCTGGTGGTTGGAGCCAGTGGACGTGAGGGCCTGCTTCCCACACTGGGTGCCTGTGTTCACCATCCTCTTCTCCCTCAGACTGGCCTCCAGAGCTTTACCTTTGGACAACAGTTAAGGGCTTAGATTATCACGTGAAACCGGTAGATTGGTGTCCTGGCTTCTTTCAACAATAAGACAATAGTAGAGATGCAAAACTGCTATGTCAGGGAGTTGACAGTTGGCAGGTTAGAGCGGTGTATTCAGCTTTCTTGTGATCCCTATGTGCTTTATTTTCTCCTTGTAGTAACTGTGATGTGGCCTGTGGCACATGCAATGAGAGGCGATGCGGTGGAAGCAGATAACACGGAGGCGGAGGCTCTTACTGTTCGCTACTGGCAGAGAGGTCTCGACGTCCGTGTTGGTAAGCCACGTCGATTCCGTTTCCCTGGTCCAGCTCTCATGGTACCTCGGCTCGATGATCGCGTCCGCCCGACTCCCTCCACAACCCATCGGGAAAATCATCCACGGCAGGTGCGACTGACACGGGCTGAACGCGGCTCGGGGGGTCGGTCTCACGACCGCCGCAGCATCCTCTCCCGGGTCTCTACTGCGGCGCAATCCGCGGGTCAGTCTCCATCGTCGGTCGGAGCTGCTGCTGATGTTGATGCTCTCCACAGACAGCAGCTGACCAGCGTTAACACACACCGGAGCTACTTGCGTCATCCAACTGCACCCAGTCGGACCGCTGATATCAACTCCGTCACCATCGTTATCATGCATATATGAGCTTGTACCAATGAGAACCACACTTTACTCTAAGCCCCCCCCCCCATATCATATTTGAGCATGAATAATAGCTATACAAACATTTAACAAATAGATTATAATGTTGCCTAGTTGTAGGCTAAGCAGATGTAAGAACTTGGTTTTGTGTTTATTAATGTATAGATATTTGTCAGTAACAGCTGCTCCTATGAACACTCATAGTAGAACTGTTTTACTATATTGTCATTAATTAATGATGTGTTTATACACCAGCCTCAAACAGGAGGAATAATTATACTACTTATAAACGCTCAATAGGACGGCTTAAAGTAAAGTGTTCCCAAAACCATCAATGTTTTTAATATTTCTTGTTCTTTAATAATATTTTATTGATTAATTTTGAGTTAAATAATCAAAGAAAATTCAGAAGAGGATAGTTTACAAAATAAATTTGTACCACTCACTGTTATAAAAGCCCATGTTTGCCTTTTTCCGAAGAAAGAAAGTAAACAAATTGGAACATTTTAACTATTTGCTTTATTAATAGTGTTTTAGATCAGTTAGATGGCATTAGTAAAAACAAATTTGGGATTCACAGGTTGTGACAGGTTTTACAATATCCAATCCAATCTGCAATTGTAAATATTATAAAGTTGTTAACAAATAGATTTTTGTTCCAGATGCTCAAGAAGTGCATTGATTAATTAGTGGCAATTCCAAAGTTATAACTATTAATGGCTTGATCCATCCATAAATACTTTAACCATAAATACAGCCATTAGTTACAACTTATAATTCCTTTAGGAAGATTTATTAGACAGGAATCTTGTAGTAGTAGAGAAATCTATTTATACAGAACACAAAGAGGAGAAAAAAACTCTTAAACTAGCTTCATAGCAACAAAAGGTAAGCCTTCATTTCAAAATGAAATAATTTCCCTCGTAAAACATTTTTAATGACTTCCTTTTTTGTACTTCATGTGGACTTACACATTCTTACATTATGTTTCCCAAATATTTTACTTATCTTGATCCTTGTAACAGAGAACATGTGGTTTTTTAAATATTTTATTTTAAAATATAAAATCTTGGTCAAATATCTGAATCTGTTCCGATAAAACTGTTCGCTTCCATCAAGTTTGCATTATAAGTCAACTTAGGTCTAGATTTTATATCCATTTTTAAGATTTAGTTTTCTTCTGATACTTCATTCTCTTCATATGGAACTGATAAGGTTTCAGATGTTGGTAAATATCAGCCTGAAAACATTTATAAATGTATCATGCAGTTAAAAAAGACAGTGAGCCAAAGTCAATTATATTCCACATATAGAGTATTTATTTTTCACACTTATTTTAAATATGTTGTGTCATTCTCAGTTATAATGACATTACAGTATTTGCACATAGACCCATCATTGTTTTTCTCAAACTGCTTAATATACAGAAATTATAGGAGCATAGAATCAGCACATATTGCTTCTTTAAACCGTAAAATGATCTGTCTCAGTGTTTCACAGCATTACAGCTTCAGTGGAGGGGAACAATGGTCTACATCTACTTGTAAACAGACATTCCTTACATGGAGCTAAAACACATCACTTTCATTTTAGAGGCTTTAAATAAATACTATATTTAACATACATTTATTTTTCTCCCCATTTTCCCCACATATGTACCGTTTTTGTTGTATTTAATAAAGTAGGCTGATAGGAGAGAAAAACAACAATAAATTTGGTGGGTGTCACCTCGAGCTATTCACTTTTACATCATGGTACAAAGAGGAAGTAAAAAAAGAACAAAGAAGATGGCCCATATTTGTAAAGTATATTAGAACAGAAGTTGGACCGAGGAATGTACCAGGAGCATCAGAGAGGAAAAGAGGATGGGAATGAAACCAGAAAAACAGGGTGGAAATAAATTAAATCTTGGGGATGTGAGCATGTCACATCGGCATAGTACCGCACAGAGTGAGATGATGATGGACATCTAGCTAGACTTTGAAGTCCAGCAGGTTGCAGTCGATTTTGTAGTAAACATAGGGGTAGTACTCCTGCTGGCTCAAGTTCAGCCCTGGGATGTCCATAGCAGCCTGCAGGCACAGCAGAGACACCGTTAGACAAAATCATTTTCATGATACCATTGTTGTATTTTTTTTACTACATACGTGGTTTGTCTTAAGTCTCGTCTTCAAAACACACATTTTGCTTCTTATCTGTAGTGCTACATATCCATCTAGATTGTTTTCTGTGAGTTGCCGAGTGTTGGAGATATCGGTCGTAGAGATGTCTGCCTTATCTCCAATATAATGGAACTAGCTGACACTCTCCCTGAAAAAACCTTTGAAAAACTCAACAGCAATGTCTCTTTTCAGAAATCATGACCCGGTTCCTCGAGATAATCCACAGACCTTGTGAGTGAACAGTTCCTACATTAAACAACCGAGGCAATATCTGTCACACCAAACAGGATGTTTTGGTGTACCGACTAAAGAATAGATTTACATAAAGGCTTTTCCATTCGTTCAGCATGGTGAACAGTGAACGGCCATAAAACAAGCCAGAAGCTTGCCAGAGCCTCTTTGTTTCTGGGCCTATAAGGCAACGCAAAGCTCCCCGAGCAGGGGAATGAGACTCTTCTGGCCTCTGAAGGAAACTTCATCTTTAAATTTCAGTCATGTCTGTATCAAAAAGCATTTTTTGCATGACTGAAACATGAAAAATACGTTGCACTGGTGTAGAAAACCAATGTAATTATTTATTTTTGTACTTTTTTAACGAATTGAAATAATTAGTTTGCAGCCAAGTCAAGTCCAGTTCAGAAAATGTATGTTCAACAGGCCAATGGCAACATGCATGAAGTGTAATTCAATGCAATGAAGTGTAACCCTGTTACATGTCAAAGAGCTGGACCTGTCTTCCTCCAATAACTTGACTTGCCACTTTAACTGTCAAAGAGCGTGTGAGGGGGACTCACATCGATGATCGCAGCGCTGCTGTCCAGGTGTTTGTACAGGTCGGAGAGCACCTCTCTCAGCTTCTTCATGTTCTTCTTGTTGGGCTGCAGCAGCATGGCCTGGAAGTTCACTGGCAGTCCATATCTGTGAAACACAAGAAGTCTTTCAGGCCATCTTCCAGCTTTCACAGGAAACAAGAATAAACTAATCTTGCATTAAAAAGGGCGAGTGAATGGATTACCAAAGCATGCAAAGAGCAGCAGACTGATTAACTTCACTGAGGGTGTTTCATGTCACGCGCTTACCTCAAAACTGATTCCACAAACACACGAAGGGCTTTTATGTGAATCCACGCGATGAAGGCTTCGCTGAAATTCACTTTCAGCCACCGTACCAAAGGCCCCTGGGTGGATAGAAACAGCATTTTAATATTTTCTAATAAAGAATATATACTCGTTAACTGGCTGAAATTCCCATATTGGATGTTTTTTTATTAAATCATCCTCGTGAATTACCAGTAGGTTTAATGACAGAATTATAATAAACTGGTTTCAGGCTTTCAGCCACTATGTAAGAAAGCTCCATGAACGTGTTCCTTCCCTACTTAGTCAGTAGTACTGTTTATGCCGAAAATAGCAGTCGTACAAACTGTTTCTTCTTGTCGGTGGACAAACGTGTCATCTCTTCTTTGTCTGCCTTCATCTCCTCCTCATTATAGTGGAAATCCCGCACTGTAAACCTAGGTCAGGACACACAGCAGAGAGATGGCAATCAGCTGTCAGCACACACACACACACACACACACACACACACACACACACACACACACACACACACACACACACACACACACACACACACACACACACACACACACACACACACACGTCCTGCTAATTGGAGAGACTGTCGAGTGCTGGCAAATTGTGTTTATTATAGAATGGTCTTTTTTTTTTAGAGCATAACAAGCCAGTTCCTGCGTTGACAAATAAGTAGCCTATTTCAACAATGAGATATCATTACTGCCATTTATCTGTGGTTGATTTTCCAAACATTACAAAAACACAAAATAGAAACATGATCTGCAATCCAAAACTAAGATCTCTCAAGTGGAAAATAAAATGAATTTACTTGTTTTCTCTGGCCTGGTGCTTGAAGTCGTCTAGAGCCTTCGTAAAGAGAGTGACACTGAACAGACCGCTGTCGTGGTCCTCAAACAGCAGCCTGGAGGAGAGCACATGACACACAGCTTTGTTTATACTGTAAATTCATATCTCATATTCATGGACGACTTTAATACCTTTGTACAAGCCCCGTAAAAGAAAGAAGTCAAATATTACATGCATGATACAGAAACAAAGGCTGAATACCCTTTTGGCTGCAAAATATTTACTCAAATGAAGATTTTTAAGACCTCCTGTTTCACGACACATTTCAGGCCGTTTTCACATACAAAAGGAAAGCTTGTGACAAAAAGAAGCAACAGGATTATCGCCCATCTTCCCATCTCCTTCTCAAGCTCAGCTGCTGAAAACGCTCATCCACGCCTTCATCTCCTCACGACTTGACTACTGCAACAGCTATCTCATTCTTTCCAACAAACTACAATACATCCAAAAGTCAGCTGACCTCATACGCCTTCCTGCAAACTCACATCTGCAGAGGCCTTCCTCCTCACCCCTCTCACCCGGTCCTTCTCCACTTTATCTATTATTAATTTTACAATCATTAAAGATAAACTCAAACTAACTAATCCGCTTTTTGTGCAGATTCCACTGTATTGAACTGATTCCCTTCGATACATATTGGGTCACCAGCTACCTCCTCTTAGTATGAGTCACTGAGGCAGCAATGAGGACATGACCCCTCACTGGCTTCTCACTCATTGCAAGAAACACAAACCAACTGTGTGTGCTGGAACCCAATTCATAGATATTATATAGAAATTATGTGCGATTAAGGATCAAGTCTGCATTACCAAAGCACTTGATCTGTCCCAGGTTTGAATGCAGGTGTTGACAACGTATTATCAAAGTAGAGATAGAAACAATCACAAAACATTCTCACTCAAGGAAAACTTCCTTGTCCTAGCTGCATAAGATATATATGATGTTTCCCATTTCCTGTTGCATCCGCAGATCTGTTGGAAATACAGGTTGCTAGGTTACAATACCGCACTTAGCCATGTCTGTCCAAAAGCCCGAACATAACGTCTCAAATTATCTGGCCTGGTTGGCAAAAGGTCAATTGCTTTCTGCAGGTCAACAACATAATCTTTTCTATTTTTATATGAGTCGGTAGCGTTTTAAGGGTCAGCCATGAAATGTTTCCGATACTAATCAGAGCATGAAACCTGCTGAAGCAACTGTAGTGGACACAAGGGTGGCGCTCTGCATGACATTAAAGCTATCAATATTCAAGTTGGTCCCTTTCCCCGGCTCAACGAGGGTTCAGGTGCTCGCCAGTGTGTGAAAGCCAAGCCCAGATTCACTCTTGTTTTGGAATGAGTGCTTACGATCTGGCAGCTGGTAGCTACGTTTATAGAGGTTGATGGCCAGAAATATCCCGAACAAAACATGAGCAGAAATAAGAAAATACAGGCAGGGGGCCGTGTCTCTGCAGAGACAGGCACCACCACACACCTCTAGTGCTCATAAGTGATGATGGAGAGGAATTATTTTGCCCATTTTGCTTGTTTAGTCTATAATTATTTATTGTTTTTTGACAAACCTACTCATTGAGGCTTTAAATTCAGATACGTCACAGAACAAAACTTTCTTCTTCTTTTGGTAAATCATTCATAAATTTGCCAAAGAAAGTGAACTGAACCACCTAACTTACTTTGTGGACCGCGGCACAACCATCTCTGCCAGGGTCTCATACGTCTTCTGCCATTCAACATAACCTGTCCTGGTGAGGGTGGAAAGGGAAAGATAACAGCAATGTATTTTACAATGTCATTTAACGGCTGACACCAATACTGATAATAAAAAAAGAAAAATAGATAAATAGATAAATAAATTGAATGGTCAAAATGTGTTGAGTATTGAGGCGAAGAAGCCTCTGGGACACCACATCATGGGACTGAAGATAAAAATATTTTCACTGGGTGTCTTCTTAAATAACAACGTCAACTACCCCATGTAACCCACATTACACCTTTAAAAATGTAAAATAGATAGTTTTGCTAAATAAAAATATGTTTTTATGCAGCTGTAGTAAGAGATCCTCCATCAAATCTACCAGAGACACAACGACATGAGAACTCTTACCTCACCGTATAGTGGACATATAGATACTGATGTAAGCGTACTTACTTTGGGACAACCACCAGCATGGTAACAAGGTACTCTGAGTCCAGTACAAAATCCTCTTTCTTCACTATGTCAGCCAAACTCCTGGTCAACAAACTCCCCCTAAAGGACGACACATGCATTTCAGATACTCAGAAAACTTGAATCTTTCTCACAAAGCCATACAAATATGTTTTGTTAACGATGTGTGGAGCAGAAGTATTGTACACGTTTAACAAAACAATTTTTCATATTTTAATATTTTAATCCCCTCCTCCTTCGAGTTGATACACAGAGGTGTGACATTATGCAAAAAAAGCCTGCCGAATGTTATACATCTACATTTTGGAAAAACTATTTAAGATACAGCAGGAAATCAGGGCAGCTCAGAGAGGGTGATGTGTAAAATGTATATTGTTAAGGCAACAATGTTAAGTGAATTTTTACTCCATAGATATGGCAGGAAAAAGGAAAATATAAGAAACAGAAAAAGATTTGTACATGCTGTCATGAAGGTAAATATTACATGAGGACTAACTTTAACATTGATCTGTTGTACAGGAAAATAACCACAGGTAAAATACAAGCCAATAGTTTGTGATAAAGCTAAAGAAGTGCCAATGTATTTGGCTTTAGGCAATGCTTCTGCAATCAAATTACAGACAATATACAGTATATTCATGTTATTATTATTTTAGAACTCACGCATTCTTCCTCTCCAAGTTTTGCAGGTTTCCCTTCAGGTTGTTGTAGGCTGAAGCTCTGGCCTTTAGGTCATTGTCTATCTGAGACGCTTGCTAGAGAACAATAAGAGGAATAAGCATACCGATACGTCCCAAAACGTAAAAATAGGATAAATATATAATAAATAATATGATGGTTTCCATATTTTTAAATGAGTATAGAAATATACAATAATTAGTTCAGTGAGGATCATTTCCTGCACCAAACATAATAACTCTCATTGGATCACAGGAATGGGCAGAATCAAACTATGACGTATTTTTACCTTGGCGATGATCTCAGAGATGTTTTTCAGCGACTGTTTGATTGGATACTTCGCCATGTCCCACTGAAATCTGGTGATATAGGTGACCAGGTCAACTGTGGAACAGATTAAAGTCGTCTGCATTAATCCCCTTCCTTTCCAATGGCTGTGTATGACTGTACATCTGAACACACAGGAACCTACAATGTCTTGCTTTGAAGTCCAATAAACAACATCATGCTGCTTTCTACCTCCTTCGACTTGTGTCTGTGAACAACTGAAAAGTGTTCGTCCGGACACCCGTCTGATGATTAAGTAAACAGCAGTTACCTCCATTAGCGAGTAGGTTCTCCTGGACTTTGTCTCGGCTGTCCTCCAGGACATCGGCCATGTACTGAGCGACCTTCTTCACCACACTGAAACGCAACACGGGGAAAAAACACAAGAGAAGCATCAGATGACAACAATAGGCAGAACTGCACTAAAATGTGGTATTTGTTCATCTAACTATTGTCTCCTGCTCCTTAACAGATATAGAGGGAATTGTACAACCTCTTTCAGCAAAGTTTTAACACATAGAGGTTTACCTTTCCACAAAGGTGTCGAGTTTAGCCAGTTCATCCGACAGACCCACCAACACATCTAGTGTTCCAACCTGTTAAGAGACAAAACACACAGAAATATGAACAAAAAACTCCACTAGACTACTTATTGGTGGGTTGTCTTTGGTGGGGAATACACACGACTGACCTTGAGATCCGGGATGTTGAATTTGTTGTTAGCGGAGAGGTTGTTGGCGCGCGTGGTGGCCACCATCAGCTTGTCCCAGGTCTGCTGGCACGTCTTCTCCCCCGGTGCAGAGATCAACCAGAATTCTGTCATGGCTGAGGGTAAGAGGTTGGTCCAGGTTGGATGTGAGGAAGTCACTGAGGGTGAAGTAAGAGAAAGAGTATCAGTGGGGCTCTGTGGCTGACTCTGACCTCCCTGAGAAGGAGGGACAATACAAATCATTCAGCCATCAGAATTAATACTGTCATCATTTACAGCACGGTAGATATTCCTGAAACAGCTTTGGGTGTATTGAGCCATTGTGGGCCAAGTTTAAAAACACTTATTTCAATGATTTTTGCATCAAAACCATGAAGTACTTTGATTTGTAAGGCATTCGATTTGCTGGATTGGCCAAAAACACAAATTCTTGTTCAGTAATCTTTCCAGTTTCTCCACTGATTTCCCACAAATATTACGACACGTCATAGGTAGGCCGACACAGTGTGCTTTTTAAAGTACTTGTACTCTATTTAAGTATTTCCATTTTATGCTCCAGAATACTTCCACTCTGCTACATTTCAGAGAAAGATATTGTACTTTTTACTCCACTACACTTATCTGACATGTGTTGCTAGTTACTTTGGATGTTGAGATTTATAAGCAAAACACATGATCGATCATATAAAAATGATACCTTGGTACACATTAAACCAATCAACTGCATATTAAGTAGTTGAAATCGGCTCCTCCTCAAACAACATTTAAAGCTGCTTACATGTCACTTGTCCAATAATGTGATATACATGTTACTATCATTTTGCATAATGAGAACTTACACTTTTGATATTCAAGTTTATTTTGCTGATAATACTTTGGTACCCTTACAAAGATGTTAACTGTACCACATTACTTTTATTTTTAACTGAGTATTTTCCCATGCTATAACTGCCTTTGCTAAAGTAAAGGACATGAGTGTCATGACTCACATTAAGAAGATGTTTGTTCCTCTTTCGATGTCTATTTTGCTTCTGATTCATAACCTTGCTCACATATCCCCATGATTGTGATATGGCCACTGCTAGGGCTGTGCGGTATACCGGTACACCGGTTTCAAATGTCCATACGGTATGAGTTTTTCATATACCGTCACCCCGGTGCATAACCGTAACAGATTATATTGTTCACCGCTGAGGGCGCAGCGGGCGGAGCTACTTGTCTTACGGGTATTGAGATGGAGTCATGGTTATAACTTTATAACAACAATTAATAACCCACAACTAACGCTCTTTAACAGGAAAACACCACGACACGACAGTTTGTGACACATAAACAATTTGTAACACTAATAATTGTACATTTATAAAATTACACCGCCGAACAGCATGCTGAGCTTTTTGGTTTTGACAAATCCGACGTAGATCATAAAACGATTTATTGTAAAGTTTGTCGAGTCGCTGTTATTGCCTCTGGTGGCAACACAAAAACAGGACGAGACAGAACTGAAGAGCCACGCGAGCGGTGAACAGCTGTTCAGTTGGCCTCGGTCCTTTTCGGCTTCAATGAATGAATGTGTTCACTCGAAAAAAAAATACCGTGAGATACCGTGAAACCGCCAGAATCTTACAAAATACCGTGATATGATTTTTTGGCCATACCGCCCAGCCCTAGCCACTGCACACCCACTGGTTGATTGCACGAGTCTCAAAGAGACTGGTGACCATGTCTGCTGATTGACTGTCACATGACCAGTCTGTGTTCTGCAGAGGACATGCTAAATACTGACCCTGCTCCTAATTAAACACCATGACCAACACATGACTCAGGGCTGCTGCTCGTCACGTTGGATGTGCTAACCATTGTTACTACAGATCACAGTTAATTACCAAAGTATTCCCGGCGCATGCGTGTTTAAATGCAGCGTTAGCTCGCCGCTGACACGAGCTTGTTTGCATCGCAGTGTCTCGCGCTGTCACGACGTCATTAATCGGTGTATTTCCGTACTTACCGGGATGCTTCTGGCTTTAGGATTTGGTCCACGCGGTGTGATTCAGTTAAACAGACGCAGCTTCCCGCACATAGCGCAGAGAATAACAGCTTTTAGACTCAAAGGTGCATCAACATAGCGTCTCACTCGCAGTCAGCTGATCAGGGCAGTTGTGCTGCGACTGCGCAGCTGCTACTGCGCGCTGCGCTGCCTTCACGTGACCGACGAGTGCTTGTGAGATTCAAAGTCTGAGCATAAAAACAGCAATAGCAGCTAGTAAGTGGTGGAGGACATGAAAACTAGGATTTATTTTTATTTATTTTTATAAATTTAAAAAACTGCACAGGTACACCTGAACTCCACATCGGGGTGACTTGATTGATACACTGAGGAAGCCAAAAGTAACGTCATGAGATAATTGGATGGAGAAGTGATGGAGAAAAAATAATAAGTGATGGACAAATGGTTGAAAAGTCCAGCCCGTAGACTGTATATAAGTATATATACTATATATATGAATTTAAAAAAAAATGGTAGTAGGCCTAGTACAGATGCCATGCAGTTTTTGGGTGAAGATGCTCCTGTTAATCTTGTACTGAAGTGGATGGAGATGGAAAACACGTTTTCTGAGACCTAATTTGTTAGCTTCATATTGTTGAGATAAGTATTACCACATGTTATTTGATTACTTGCTCTCCACTTTGTTTAATCATATCACAATTCAAGAAACTTCGTTTTTTTTTCAGCTGCATCATTTTTTGGTTAAAAAGTATTTGTATTTTCTGTAATCATTAAAGGCAGCATGGGTGTTTGTTTTGACAGCTCAGTCAGTTTCACTCAATGTCGCCCTCTTCTGGTCAAATGTATCTCATACATTACTGAATAGTTCCTGCCTTTCATTGGAGTGGACTAATCATGAACGGATTCAGCTGTTTTTAATTTCTCAACAATCTCTGTCCATTATAATTAAATGAAATACATGATCCTATATGTCCATCTGTCAATGTGTTAAGTATTAGCAGGGTTAATACCACTATTATACAAGAGCCTGGCCAATGTTGTAATTTAGAGTAGTTATTAATAGTCAATATGCTTCCTAGAGTACAAACTATGTAGGTGACAAAATGTTTTGGGCATTTCTTTACTGATGTTTTCTTGTTATTCATGAGATGTCACATAAACAGATACCAATACCAGCTGATACTGGTGGATATATCTGCCCAGCTTCTTGAGCATTTCTTACAATTAACATTTGGAAAAAGTTTTCATTTTGGAATTGTATGCTGAGGGCATTTTTAATTGATTAGTAATGCAGTTGTTTATAAATTTTACTTCTTGTAGCAAATTGAGCTTCCTTCCTGATGACAATCAAGGCATTTAACTGAACTCAGCAGAACTGAAGCGTAAAATCTAATTTCCTCCCGTCCTCATGGACCCTGTCGTGAATCTTCAAGCACATAGTTAACTTTTTCTTTTTACTTTACTTTAAACGTTGTTTCATTGTTGAATATATTAAAGCAAACAACATTATACCCATTTAAAATAATTATCAAAGCTTTCATTTTCCTTTTTATCCTTGATAACTTTAATTGTGCAGTCATAATCCAATGGAAAGATTGCAAAGTCCATGTTAGTATTTGAACTAATATATATACATATACATATATATATATAGATCTATATATATAGAGAGATCTATACATATATGTCTATCTCAGAACTGTGAACTGTATGGCCCAATTTGATTGTCTATTCCTGTAATATTTACCTCAGGGCCATGAGCATGACTGTACTGCATGAAACCATACATTTAGTCAAGTCCCTTTGTCTCTGTAAAGAAGGCCAGCCAACTCAGGGACTATAAAATATCTGTGTCAAAGTGCTTTCATATAGGACTTTCCTTTTTGTTTAGACTCCACGGTTTTCTAGGCCACATTGTTTTGTGAACACAGTGTCCCTCAGAGTAACTGTCATAAAATAAAGATAAGAGCATAGGACAGCCAAACAGCTACAGACATGCAGCGTGTTGCTCCAGTGTCACAGAAATACAAGTCATACGACCAAGGTGGCTGCAGGCTGAGATTTTTGTGCCAGTTTTGTACACTGTTGTACTGAACTCCTGACCACCATGCTTTATGAGATAAATTCCTCAAAATTAGTTTCTTCCCATCAAACTGTCTTGCACAAAACATTAAATTATCACAGTTGACAAAGTTTTTCTTCAGGACGGATCAACAAAATATTAGGTCAGCTCTTGAATCTTAATAATCCCCCAGATTCCTTGAGAACGGACAAAATATCCACGACCTAGACACCGGCATATTTTGTATGTTTTGTCGTTCCTGTGTTGTAAAAGTTTGTGATTGCCACACCATTGTTTTTAAAATCAATCAAATCTCCATACAGATGCAGAGAAAGGTGTATTGCTGAGTTCTGCATGGTTGTGAAAACCGTAAAAACATGTAATTAACTGAGATTGTTGTAATTAGAAGGCTTTTGAAACACTGACTTTCTCAACCTGTAAAGATGTCGATAAAAAGCACTTCATAACTCCCAGAATTAACATCATGCTGGACTTAGGGCCATGTTATCATAGAAGAAACCGTTTTTGGCAGCATATTTTTACATTCTCAGACAGACTTGGAAAGAAGATTAAACAAGGAAAATACAATTGCCCTTAACATCCATTAATGCCCAAATGTTTTCAAAGAATGCTTAGTTGTGTTAACATTTGTTTAAAACACATAATACATTTATACAATGTGATGCAGGGCTAAAGATCCAATTATCCAACTGTATATAGTTCAAATGAGCTCCATCTTAACTAGCTGTAACATTAAAATGCTACTTAAATTATTTTCCAAAATAATTGCTTTATGTTTTGTACACACTGATACATTTTACAATTGTGTATCTATTCTATTCCATACAGTGTTGGAAGAACTTGTGTCTTTTACTTATGTATAGTTGTTTGTTGTTAATTGTTTATTTGGAGGCCCATTAGTTGTTACCAGACACACAGCTTCTCTCTATTCTTCCCGGGGTCCAAACATAAAAATATAACTTCCCTCTCTCTCTCTCTCTCTGAATTGTCCCACTAAAACCAGAGCACGGGCCTTGGACTGATTGACTGAAACGAGTGGCCATCTACGGAAAGTTTATGGTTATGTAACCCAAATAAACATCACAGAGCTACGGCGGCCTGTGAGTTATTCGGAAATACATATTTGGTATGCGCTTAAAGATGCAGGACGCCCATTGGTGGAACTGAAGGTTAGGCCCCGCCCACGGCGGTTGAGTACTCTTCCCACTTCCTCCCCTCGGCTCCAGTCGCCCTCCGCCCGTCAGCCGAGAGAGAAGAAACCGTTCCACCGCGCCTCCGTCATCCACACATATGGCACAAACCGCCCTCTTTCTTTCCTTCACCGTTGTGCCCACTACTCTTTAAAAATTCCGCCGAAAAAGAGAAGACGATTTTCCAAAACATTCTGGCCGTCATCTCACGTGAGTAGAGCGAAACACTTGTGTTGAGTTTCTGGGTTCAGCGGGCGGACGTAACATGGCGGGCTGGTCGTTCTGCCTCCGAGCAGACCGCACACCGACTCACAGCATTTACGGTTTATGAGCCGTAATACTGTCACATTTAGAGGTAGTAGGACACGGCATGCGGCCTCGGCACCCTAGTCTAGAGTGTGGTCCAGTTGTTTTCCGGTGTTGGTGTTTATTTGGGTGTTTATTCCCAAAACGCAGCGCCAACGTGCGGCTCTTCGACGTGTTGTCGGCGGCTCGACGTGAGCAGCTCTCCGGCGGCCAGCCGGCTCTCAGCGCGTCTCCTCGCGATTAGGTTTCCTGATGTTAAATACAGCTGCACGTTTAAATGTTACTAACATGTCTGGTGGAGGGTTTCATGTTTGTTTGTGGTGACGCATTGCATTAAAAAAACGTCTAATTTGTCAAGTTATGGCTCTACGTTATCACAACACACACGCGCGTGTATTATTAATAGACAATTAATGCATTATGTTGACTAATAGTGACTATAAACAGTAGGCTGGGGCAATATGTAGTCCGGCATGCTACACTGGGTGTTTATTGGGTTAAATACAGAAGCCACGTAACCCGGCGCGAGAGTTGCTGCATGTATCGATTGTGCCGGAGAAATCATCACAACAAACGTGTCTCCGTGGATGATAGCGGGAAAGTTTGTCGTGATGAATCAAAATAACCGACAAGGCTAGGCAATGAGATGGCAGAGTTTTCCCTATGTATTCATATCTATGCATTACGTGTGTTTGTCCCTCAGGGCTCCCCTGTCTCTGCACAGGTGTATGAGCGCTACCCAGGGGGCCTAGGGGCGGCTCTCTACCGGGAGCACTTTGACTTCAACGCTGAGCCACCGTGGGATCCTAGCTGATAGCGGGACAGGTCCATCTCCTGACTTGTCCATGTGAGTGACTCAGTGTCTCTTGTCCATAACATAGACGCATTTTTGCTTGCATATGCACACACCTGTAACAAAGTCCAGGAGCTGTGTATTCATGGTGGAATTGGGCGTTCAAACCATGATATGAGTAAATGCATGTTTGTATTTTGGTTGAAGTCTTTTTGAGAAAGTCAATAGATTTAGGTAAAAGCTTTGTGGGTTTTACAGATGTACTAATGATACAAGAAAGAATGCAGGGGTGATAAAACACAGATAATATGATATGTGTGTCCAAAAGGACGACAGACTTACTGCATAGTGTAGCTGTTGATTTTAAACATGGAAATGCATCCAGGTAGAAAGTCATCAGCCCCATGCAGACCTTTGTCTTTTATTTCCCTGGTTAATTGCTGTAAATAAAGGGTATTCTGGTGATATTAAGTCATGTTCTTTTTTTCTCCCTCTCCTTTTACAGTTTGTTGCATACCGGCAGGACCCCATTGGCTCAGTCGTGACCCCTTGACTTGCTTATCTGTTCTTTATGATTGTCGGCTTAGCGGAATACGGTTGAGATGAAAGGACTTGTTGACAAACCCAACTACATCATTGAACTCCTGGAGGGAGGAGTGACCCTTGAAGATGTCATTGACGGACACATCTGTGAGCAGTCTCTGGTCAGTTCAGCTTGCATGCCTTTTAATGGCTTCAGCTTGCAGTGAAATAAATTTCCCAAATGCTTCAAATAGCTTTAATGACACTGTCATTAGCACTAAGCGTGTTTTTCCCCTGGTGTGATTTTAGTGGTTTGACTAGTTGCTATTTGTACTCAGTGCAGCCTTCACCTCCTTATGTTCCCAGGTGGAGAAGAGTGCGTTTGTGGTGGGAGACCTCGGTGCCCTAATGCGGCAGCATGTATGCTGGCAGAGTGCAGTGCCACGGCTGCAGCCCTACTACCCAGTCAAGTGCAACAGCAGCCCTGCAGTCATCGAGGTGCTGGCCTCCTTGGGCCTGGGCTTCATTTGTGCCAACAAGGTAAGCTTTAAACTTTAAAAAATCCTTGCTTTATTTATTTTTTCAAACTGCATTATCCTCTTACGCAAGCACTTGACATTTTGGGGAAATTACATTACGAGCACTCAATTGATTACTAGTCAGTGTTATCCTTTTAACCTATGCAACACACTTAGTACCTTTTTGGATTGTTTGGAGGGAGATTTTAGACTTTGTTGCAGTAAAACAAGTAACACGTGTCCTCTTTCCTGCAGACTGAAGCAAGCCTGGTGCTGGAGCACGGCGTGCCACCAGAAAACATCATTCTTTCAGGAGTTTGCAAGCAGCTGGCACACATCAAGCACGCAGCCAAGAACAACATCCAACATCTTGTGTGCGAAAGTGAGGCTGAGTTGTCCAAGATTTCCCGCCTGCACCCTAGTGCGAAGTAAGTGATCAAATCCAGGAGCAAACCTTTTTTTTTTTGGCTGCTTCTTAATCCTTGTGGACAAAACTGAAGACTGTGTTAATCTAATGTTAATCCAACATTAGGCTGAAACAGGCAGACAATTAACATAAGATTGGGAAAGTTATTGTTTGCGTCAAACATACACTTACTTTGCCTCGATTGATGTTTCATTGGTGTTTTGATCTCTGGCTGATGTTCCCTTTTTGTATCTTGTAGATTGCTGCTGCAGTTGACCACCGAGGCTCACGTGGCTGAAACCAGCATGGCCTTTGGCTTTTCTCTGAAGAGCTGCCGGCACCTGCTGGAAGCAGCCAAGGAGCTTGGAGTCCAGGTGGTGGGGGTGACCTTTCACATCCCCAGCTCCTGCCAAGACCTGCAACAGGCCTACACCCATGCACTGTCGGATGCCCGCTGTGTGTTTGACATGGGGGTAGGTACTTTCTGGAAAATATATAATCATAAAATGATTAGTTTGCAGGAATTTAGAAGATGTGACAACTCAAGACTTTCTCATTCCTAAATGCCTTTTTATCCCTTGTACTTTCTTTTTCATTAAGGGTAACAACTGATTGTTTGCACTTTCTGTTCAGGTGGATCTGGGCTTTAACATGAACATCCTGGACATTGGTGGTGGATTTACTGGCTCAGAGGGTCAGCTCAAACAGGTAAGGTAAACAACTGATATTTTTTGGAGTTGCATTAATCAGACTGTCAAATGTACATGTTCTGCTAAGAAAAGGCCCGAAATATGAAACATAACTGATGAACACAAGTTAAAATACAACTCTTAGATAGATTACGCCATTTCAGGCTACTTTATTCTCTTTGGCCATCAACATATTATTGAAGACATGACCAGTTTACTCAAATTTTCATTCATCTAGCTAGGCAGCCATTTATACACAGCAGTGATGTGAGATGCCAGTATAGTTGCCTCTCACTAACAGCGTGCACAAAGTAATGGCTTTCAGCTTTGGGATCATTTAATAGAAAGGTTCTTGCACATGTTTTGTTTATATTTGGAAACGTCCCCTGAATGCATATTTACTGTAACTGTGTGTGCAGGTTGAGTCTGCAGTCCGACCGCTGCTGGATGCTTACTTCCCCCCACTGTCCGGTGTGCAAGTGTTGGCCCAGCCAGGCAGCTTCTACGTGGCCTCGGCTTTCAGCCTCGCTGTCAACGTGATTGGCAAAAAGTTGATGAACCGTCACTGGGACAGCCTCACTCAAGGTGAGTTACTTAATTATATGAGGTTGTCTTTGTTCTGTGTAGTTCAGTTAAAGCTGACTGTAATACATCTGTCTCTGCACTCTGATTGTGAAAATGTGCAGATAATTATCTGCACATTTAGAAAAGACAGAATGGTTTGTGTTCTCATTTTTGTTGTCAAGCTTTCTTTTGCATAATCACAGCAAAACCACTGGAGGTCAAGTCCTCCATTGCCAGATAATACACCATGTTCTGTATTTCTGATATCACTGTATTTACACAGGTGTGAACAATGAAGATACAGAGTTTCTGTACTACATGAACGAGGGTGTTTATGGCCCATTCAGCCGCAAGCTGCTGGGAAACTGCATCGCTGCCCCATCAGTGCACAAGGTTAGTAGGGATCCACCCAAGAGAGTCAACCCCATTCAGGACTGAATGAAGAATCTGATAGCGGCGCTAGTTGAATAGGAAAAAGGGGTCATGTATTATGAGTATTAAGGAAGCTGGATCAGAATTGAATCCTAGATATTGAATCATATTGACCTATAAAAATACTCTACATTGGTTCTGTATTTACACAATACAAAGCTGAGGTTTTTAAACATGGTGTTATTTTAAAGGGTGGCAAAAAGATTATTGGCGACCAACAAACAGCAGTTTGCTACCCAACTACTCCCCGACCAGATCAGGGCTTAAACCCCTGATGCTAACCAACAGTTGATACTGGCTATCCAGTTTTAGCTTGCTTGCTAGCTAATAAGCATGTTTGGGATATCAAGAATATCAACTACATGAATACAGGTTGCAAATGATGATGCATCAGTTATTTTTAATGGTAATTTTACTGAAAATCATTACTTCAGTTACAAACTGTAATATAGTTATTGCATTTACCCCGTTTTTGCATTTCACATGCAGAGTATGATTCAACATGTGCAGTAGAGATATAATTTACTGTGACCGAATGTCTTTTTAAGTAACATTTCTGATTGTCTCCCCTCTCCAGCATGTGCTGTGTGCTGAGGGAGTGTATCCCAGCAGCCTGTGGGGCCCGTCACTGGACCAGCTGGACCAGGTGGTGGAGCGTTGCCTGCTGCCTGAGCTCAGTGTTGGAGACTGGCTTTGCTTCTCCAACATGGGAGTGTGTGGCCTGGAGGAGTTCAGTTGCCTCTCCAGCTCCCCCCAGCTGCCCGTCTACTACACTGTCTCCACTTGTGACTGGTGAGCATGGAGTGAGTTAGCCTTTGAAGGTTCACCACTAATACTCATGTAGTAAGAATATGTTGCATTTACAAGGAACTCATTTTGATGCTTGGTGTTGCCCACAGGTACGAAATGCGGGGGGCCGGTGTGGCACTGGACAGTGCCATGAAGAATTTCTCCATGGTCCGGTACAGTGTGTAACTACCCTCTGCCCCTGTCCCGTACGATATTGCACAGATCCCCCTTAGCCTCTGCTTTCACCATGTGAGAAGAGGGGTCGGCGAGCTATTTGGGACATGGGGCTAAATGTGGTCAACATTCCAGCCACCTTTTGGAAAAAGCAGTGTCCTATAATTTCTTCCAGGAATTTGACTTTTTTTACCTCCAGAAATGGGAAATAATTGGTTTGATACATCAATTGTCTAAAATTTGATCTGGAAGAAAATCTTCCCATTCTCGCTCCTCGCTCTGATGGACTCTAAAAATCTGTCAGTTAAAAGAACTCCAGCTCAAATGACAATATGCAACAAAATGGACGACTCTTTGGAGATGGGGACCCCACCCCCCCTCCCTCCTTCCCTCCCTCCCTCCAACATGTTTTGGGTGGTTTGTTTCCTAAATCAAATCCAGTTTACAAAATGTACAATTGATTTAAATCATGTTCTCTATTGATTACCTGTTGACAGTCGTGTAAATCCTGTGTCTGTTCAACACCAATACATTTTGTCTGTAGATGATTTTTGAAGTGTCAAAGAATCAATGCCTCGTGTGGATTCTATACTTCAGACCCCTCACTTTGCATAGTTTAAATGAAATCATGACAATGATGTAACCTATTTCTTTATTGCAGCTCACCTCAATGCGTTTTTATTTATTGGAATCAGATAATACTGGGGCAAATTTAAAGCTCCATCTTTAAGTGTGTTCTGCCCAGGTATTATACTGTGGACCATCTAACAGTGTTTTCCGGATAAGATATTTATGTGTTTTTTAACGCTACATGGATTAAGTGTGCTGTGATTGCCATTTGTGACCTCAGTGGTTTCCCTTTACTCGAAAGGCATGAAGGAATTGCTGTGGGAGATCCTCTCTTGGCTGAGCTGTAACTTGAATACAGAGAAGCTGCATACACCTTAATGCACTCCTTGCCTCTAATAGAGACAGGTTAATCTGGTTTTAAATGCACACAATCTTTTGTAGGTTAAATAAGTACTGTGACATTTAACACCGCAGCTCTGATTTTTCAGATCTTCATATTAGTATCTCGTCATGGGATTGGTCCTTGTTTTTTTACAGGATCTGAAAAAGCAGCAAAGGAGCTATTTCTCAAACGTAAACAATCTGTATGTGGCAGATGTGGACTTATTTGTCTATCTCTCACATGGAAGACATGCTAGCTGTACACAGACCTTTCTGAGGCAGTGCAAATGACAAGTAATAAACTTCCTCAAGCCTCTCTAAAGTTATGAGGGACGTAATGCATAGTCTCTTGCACAGCTAAATGTCTCATGTCTGATCAAATTAAAGGTGTTGTTACTGAACTGCAGTTTTTAAAGAATCCTGCCCTTGTGTGTTATAAATGACTAATGTATTAATTACTTGCTTGTCTAAGGCACTAATGGACCATAGCCTGTTTTTGACTGTAAATTGTGCTTGTTAAAGTAATGAAAGTGATTAATTTAATACATTTCTGACTGAAATCATTTATCTTGTGTATGTGTGATCTTTGGTGCAGCAAACAGTTGTAGATTCCTACACAATTTTTTACCTGGCATAACATTTTAAACCCATGTGTATCTGATCTGGTGTGTATTCTGATTATACGGTAGTTGAATGTCCTGGAAACAATTTAATCAAAATTTAGGGCTGCTTAGGCTCATTATTGTACAGCAGAGAATGAGATCTCCTTTATGGCAGATTCATCCCAATAGTACCATTCTAGAGTATTTTAATGTGTTTTGATGATCGTATCAATTGTCCCAAAGAGACAGTTTTAGATAACAGAGCACAACAGTATCATCTTCTGCCAGAAAACAGGATTTAATCTGTAAAAGTGGCTGCTGCTGTTTGCTTGTAAAGTAAACCAGCTTGGGCTTTGATGAAAAATACATTAAATGCTGAACACTTCAATTACAGTCTAATGATAAAGTGTTCAGCATCTACAATATGTCTTATCCACCAATATTACAGTTTGTGTTTTTATATGGTTCTGAAGCCTGTTTTCAAGCTAACCAGCCATTTTTAAATTAAATAATTAAAAACATTTGGAGGTGGAAAGCCATATCAGGTTGCCAGGATGACCTGCTGGCTCAAGAGGAATTGGATCAGAATTGAATCATAGATATTGAATCAATAATTTTCATTCCTGCATGGAAATGTCCTGTCATGCCCTGTCTGTCCCTGAACAACACACTCGGCTCTCACTTGCTTGTGTAGCTTTTTATAGGATCCTTGCTTGAGTGTTCATAAAGCATGAGGTAGTGCTGATTTTTTTAAATGAGACCAATGCTATATATTCAGTAGGTAGCTTTAGTCGTTGCTCACTCTGAGCTTCAACATCATTAAAATACCAAAGGTAGATTGATGTGCACACGTCTAATTTGAAACTATTTCCTCTGCTTTCAAATGAATTACAGCTACAGAAACATTTCCTTGGTGTTGCATGTGAGAGAGTCCCAGCTCAAACATTGCCCTAAGAGGAGCCATTATAGCTCTAATTAAGTGTCTCATGTTAAAGTGTTTATTAGAGGAGATGAAATGTTCATTACATTAGAAATAAGATTAATAGATGGGTGGAGAGTTTGCATATTCTGCCAATCACTGCATATCACCCTGTTCAAAAAGGGCTGAGTAGAGTGTATATAGAAGGAAGGGTCAAGGTGCATTTGATAGTGGTGGTAATGTTGATAATCAAATAGCACACAATTTATTAATCTGTCAAGAACCAAACACATACAACATTTCACTGTCGAGTATCATGCAGACAAACAGACTTTACAATTACAAGGTCACAACATAGACGGGATAGATTTGGAATTACTTAAGGAGCAACTTGATTCACAGCCTATTCACTATGACTGAGCAATCATGAATGAACTCCAAATGGTTGATTCTGATTGGTGACATAACCTAGTTTGACAAGAGGGAATCTGACAGTGACGATGGAAAAACCTCTTTTCCCTTCTCTACCTCGGATCTAGAGATGATGCCATCTAACTCCCACGTCGTTCAGCAGTCTTACCTTTTGGGACATTCTGCAAAGCTATCAGCTTGAAATACTGTTTAAGTTTAAGCTGCAGCACAGACATTGTGAATGTTGACATGTTTACTATCTCATGTTGTTCTTCTGTTTGCATAGAAAATCAAATCATCCTTGTTTGCATTGCCTGACCAGAGGGCACAGTGGTAGATTTAATCTTGTGAGTCAAAATGTAAATTAGGTTGTTACATCCCTTTAACACCAAAGTGCTTCATGCTACAGAACTTCCGAAAACATTAAGGGAAATGACAGGATATTGGTGCGGATAAACACTGTATTAAGACCTGGACTTGTGATACTTTAAAATAGCTAATACAATGTTCAGTAGTCAAAAATTGTTCAGAAGATTGGTAACGCAAAAAATTGTAGGTTACGAGTCCACCACAAAGAAGCTTTAGACTGGAGTAACATCACATTGTTGCTTTGATGAATTGTCTCCAAGCAAACTAACCTTTCTTCGCAAATGTTTATTGGTCGGCCGTAATACAGACAGGTAGCTTGGGTTTGGCTCAATTTGTGCGAGACGTTTATAAATTGGTAAGTAGTAAGGTCGAACATAAGATTGTCCGATCTTACGATTTTTCGTAGTATCGACTTTTGCAAGAACGTATCACTATCACTATATCACTAAGTTTCGCTAATGGCATCGTTATGCGATGGTAGCTAGCCATTTAGATTTTATTGTAATTCTTTAAAATATTAGAAAGTCCTAAAACGTTATGCTACGCTAGCTAAAAGACATATGAACTGTCAATTTTACTTACTCCACTCCCAAAATGGTGGTTTAACTTAATTGGCTCGAAAAAGTAGCATGATATGACGTCACACAACAAGGATCCACCCATTTAGCTCATTTTCTCGACAGCTCATTGGTTAGCCTCAGACCTGTACCACGTGACTGCCAGTGGGCGTCACAGTAACCACGCCCCCTCCACCTAGCTATCTGTTGTAGGACACAAAAGTCCAAATAACAACTCAAGTATTACAATAAATTCAGAAACAAGAATATGAAATGCATCACCTGGACTCTCCGGAACGATGTCTGACAGAAGACAGAAGAAGAATAAAAAGTTATTCTGTTTTGTGCTGAGACGCCTCCCATTGGTCAGTTTGTGCAGTATGCAAATGAGGACAGCTACGTCAGATCCTGAACTTGAGCGCCATTTTTTCCTCAATAGGGGAAGAAAGGGACAAAAGCTAAGCAAAAGGAACCCACCTCCGAAGAAGGGGGTACGCAAACATCACCTTTCACATCTAACCACGTCCTTTATGCAGCGGTGTGTGTCGACAGAGGATGCTGCGCGGATGAGTCTCTGTGTGACGCGCTGGTGGTAGCAGACGCAGCGACACACACGCACACACGCATACACGCATACACACAAACACGCGCACACACGCACAGCAGAGGGCCGGTGGAAGTGGAAAACGCTCGCCCTGTCGGAGGTAGCACAGCGACAACTAACGTCAATCTACACCGAAATCTGGACGAGGTAAATATCCGCGAGGAGGCAGAAGCAGGAAGACCGGCTCATCGCTGCCAGCGTGCGACCGGAGGCGTTTCATGCAGCAGACACTCAGCTGTGGCGGCGTGCAGGGCAAGGCTTTAGTCCGGAGGAGGTCTGTCGGTGGATCAAGACAGTTTTTAACTCGCTAGAATAAGTTGTTTTTATTTTATTTACCTTCGGAAAGGGCCAGCAATTGAGTCATTTGTTATGCACGCAGAGACTGGCCGTGTGGAATTGTAATATCAGCTGTTGCACAGTAAGTTAACTGTTGTGTTATTAGTGTTACCACAATGCGTATGCGGATAAAATATCAATGTTGCGTTACAGTCATGTTTATCTTTATGCAGTTAGTATGTGACTACTTCATTCTTCCTGCAGTATGTTCATCATTACATATGTTATGCAGGTTTCATAATGCTGGCAGTAATACTTTATAAGTTGACACACCAGAGGCGTTTAATAACATTATTCTTTAACATTATTAGATGATAGGCTTGTTGACTTTTCTGCTGGCTTGTGCTTGCTGTTGCCATTCTTTCCATTATGTGCCATTTTCCTGTGTGCTATTCCTAATTTAAACAACTGTGTGGGGCTGCAGTTACAAGTGGGAATTATTATTTTACTCAAACAGTTTTTAGGCCTTGACTGGGGCATGTTGTGACTGTACTCGCAACATAGAATACATAACATGGTACATACAATAAAAGATTAAGTTAAATTTCAGTGATATTTCTCATGGCTTCAGAAAATGTATTGTTTTATGCTTCATGCTAAGATTAAAGCTTGTTTTCTTCTACAAGGCTTCAGAGGAATTATGTATCAGTATCCAGTTGGAAATATTGAGAAGATCCGAAAGGCACGCAAAGCGGTGAAAAACATCCTTGGTGAGATTGGCCTGGAAGACTGTCAAAACCTGTTGAAGGTATGTTTTAGCTTTGACAACAATTGAAGAGTCCTTGTAAGATTTGGATCTAAAGCTCGTATATAAGTGGAATTAACGCTTCAGATAAGGTTGTCTTAAATATATATGTCTCTGAAAGTTACAAACACTATGCTAATTTTGTTGTGATTATTTAAAAATAAAAATGTCAGACATACAAGAATAGTATGCAAAACATGGGTCAACAGTCACCCAGTGTTGTAATACTGCAGAAATGCATTTTGTGTTTTATATGTTGGTTACAAATAATGCTCATTAAAGGTGAGAACATCAGTCATGTTTGAAAATTTTGGATTTGTAATGTTAACACAACCAACACTATAGTATGTGTAGCAACAGCCTCAACGGTTACATTTTTTTATATAATTCAGTATATGTGTATATACTATACATATACTGTATATGGGTGTAAACATTTTAACAGCCAAAGTAAAACATGTAAAATCAGATTTGAATTTGATCATGATGGTCACCTTGAATGAGCAATTCAGAGGGTTTTTGGTCTTTCTGTTGTTATGGCAACAAGTGGGGTTGGGCGATATGATGTCATGTCTAGTGTCTAGAGATTTTCTGTGGTATTGGGCTAATGTGGATAATCAATGAGCAGGATGGCTTGATGGCAGTGTTGGATTTATAGATTTTCTTTTCAGGATTGCAGAGCTCTTACACTTTACTAGCTTCTGGCATGTTTAAACTCAAATCTTTGAGGATGACACAGTCAATATACACGTGTCAACTATTTATCAATTTGACTGCATCTATAAGCACAGAGCTGAAAATGAATGACGTACTGTGTTGAGGCGCTGGTACTAGAATGTGTGACTTTAAATAGACGTGTTACATTGTGGCGCTGTTACAATAGTAACAGTTACAATAGACAAGTGTTTTTGCTTTAAACTTATCATTATGAAGTAAATGTTGATTGCACAATGTAATAGCTATAGACTACTGACAGCATCTGCGCTTGGATTGGTTCCCTATAATCCTTGGTTTCACGATGCAATCCTGTCTACCATTGGGTACAATCTCCCGGGAAAATGAAGGCTCGATTTACGACACAGAGGAAGTGCGTCAACCATTGAAATAGAAGTAGGAGGGACATTCCCATTCAAATAACATAGCATGATGGTCAGAGTGGCGGGATCCATTTTTCTGTGTACTGTTGCCAGTTTTTCCTGTTACGATGTGAGGGTCCTGGGACAGAGGACGTCTTATGTGTACAGATTGTAAAGCCCTCTGAGGCAAATTTGTGATTTTGTGCTATATAAATTAAATTAAATTGAATTGAATGTCGACCGTTGTAGAGCACTAACTTCCATATAAACTAAACAGATTACAGCAGGTCGCAGACTGATGGCTAAATAATGTTAGCAGACAGCGGGGTAGTCAGCTAGTTTGCTAATTCCACCATGCTTTAATGCTACACTGGTAAAGACAATAGGCCCAACAGCAGGTTGGTCTAACGGTCCCTCCGCCTCACTTGCCGCTAACTATAGATCCGTCTCCGGAGCTGCTGCCTGCTCTCCTCCTGGCGAAGTAGTCTCCTAGCGTGAGGGAGTGAGAAGGAGGGGGTGTGCTAGCTAACTCTTGTTTCATTTAATCTCTCAAAATCCTGCAAAATGTCTATGACGGAAATACTGGTGTATTTTACGCTGCCTTTTATAATAGTACTTAGATCAGGGTTTAAAGTTCCAAATGAGATTCTTACCGAGAGTTGCCTGTTGCCACTTCAAGATTTCTTTGTTTGTTGTTTACTCCGCAGGATCTCAATGAAAAGTCTGAGAAAAACGCTGATGAAGACGAAGTCTTTCAGGAAACTGCTTGGGTTGATATCACAGATGGATACAATGTCAGACAACAGAAAAAGGTGAATATGACACATTTGAATGATCGTTTGCTAGTTTGAGAATTTGTTAAATAATTAAAAACCCATACCTGTCTTGTAGATTACAATTTCCTATTTAAGAAGAGAGTAGTCATTCCATATTGCTCCAGGTGTGTAGCTTGGTATGAATGTGACATACTTGGTACAAACTGCCCATTTTAACTCTGTTCATTCTCTTTCTATTCAGTGGCCTTATAGGTCTCGGGCTCTGTGCTGTACCATGTGCAAGTACTCTTCACAAAACATCTACAACTTCAGGAGCCACGTCTCTCGTTGCCATGGATATGTGCAGTCAATCTGTGCGCTTGCACCCTGTTCCAAGTGCGTCTACATCGGACACCCCAAATTCGTCAAGAAGCACATGCTGTTCTTCCATGCCACCTACGTACAACCACAGAGGGATTTGGCTCTACCCGCCCATCGCGGAAATGAGCGGTATCAGTGTCGAAGATGTGGATTTCCAGCCTCCTCTATCTTCACGATGAAGAAGCACATCATCCTCAAGCACCTGGACAGTTTGGCAGAACGGTACATCGGTTACAGATTTATCCCTCAAGGGACTACGTCTGTGAAGGTCTACTGCTGCAAGGTGTGCAAGGTGAACACTGGAAACCTAGATCAAATGTTGCATCACATGCTGGTTGAGCCGTCGCACTATTCAGTCAGCACACAAGTGCAGAGTATGATTTATGAGAACAAGAACTTCACCATTAAAGCAACACCGAATGGGAATGGCGTGTTTGTGACATTCCCAAGCATTGCTCCTAAACCACAGCAACCTCACATGTTCAACAGTAAGTCCTTGGTTTTACCAAGTAATGGCCAACCTGGTGGGACTGTGGTGGCCTTGCAGCATTTAGGAAGACCAAACAGCACGACTCTGATCTGTTCCCCCGGAACCAACCAGGCTTTTCTGCCCCCTCAAGCGTCGGCGCTAGTGCAGCTAGCTAGTGCTGAAGCTAAAGGTTTGCTCCAGCCTGGGGCCACGATAGCCCTCCGAGGGGCTTTGCCTCAAGGACCAGGATCTATGGTCCAGCTTCCTACAATGTCCAACGTGTCTCTGAAACAGGCACATATGGCTCTGGCTCCTGCTCCGCCACAACATACTCCACAGCCGCAGCAAATCCTCCTCTCATCAGGACTGCGGGCCAACATCATAGCTGGAGCTTTATCGAAACCTGCTGGGGATACAAAAAATGCACCAACGAACCAAGTCACCCTACAAGGCACCATGCTGACTTCACAGTCCCTGCTGAATCACTTGATCCCGACTGGCAACAAGATGAATGGCATGCCCACATACACTTTTGCGCCACTGCAAGTAGCAATGCCGGTCTCCCAGAGCACAAGTACCCCTCTCAAGACTGTTGAGCAAACGAGGAACTCCACACCACAAACTAAGAAATGGATTACCTGTCCCCTCTGTAATGAACTTTTCCCTTCTAGTGTCTTCGACGTGCACACAGAGGTCGCTCACCAGCAAAAATCCAGCACATCGAAGTCAGAAAGTGTGGCGGCACGAGCGGCATTCTTGAAAAAGATGCCTGACAAAACTGTCAAATGTCTAACGTGCAAAATTCTTCTCTCAGAAAAAAGCGTCTTCCAACACCTTCTGCATGGCCTGAATTGTTTGTACTGCTCAGCATTGTTCTTTTCAATCAAACAGCTTGTTGAGCATGTAAAGCAGCACAATCCCACAAGTAAGACATACTGTGATTTTCTGAGGCAGAAGTACAGGGTCTACTCTAAAGGTATTGGAGGAATCCTGTTCCCTTACTTTGATGTCCACACCACCGCACCAAAAGAGGTCTTAGGAGACATCGAGGTCAATCTCGCTCTGGTCACAAATTCACTCGACCTGATCTTCTTTAAGTTGCAGCCCAGCAGCCAGCCGGACATCTGCACGGCAACTGCCAAAATCAACAGTGCGTATTGCCCCTTCTGTGACGAAAAGTTTCAGAACGAGACCAAACACCTTCTGCACTTGAAGCAAAAACACTTGGTAGCGCCCACAATTCATGCCATTCTCAAGACTGAGGCGTTCAAGTGCATCTACTGCAACGGTGTGTACACGGGCAAGGTCACCCAGCAGGCGGTGATGCTCCACATTCAGCGATGCCGGTGTTCCCCAAAACAACTGCAGCCACTCAAAACTACAGCGGCACCACAGCCGCCACCACCGCTACCACCACCGCCGCCGCCACCACCGCCACAGCTGCCAAAACCCGCTCAGCAGCTCAGTCAGCCGCTCTACTTTCTCCAAATGCCTCAAGGAATGACCATGAAACCAACGCTGGCTCCAGCTCGCCTGATTCCAGCCGCACCCGCTGCGGCGCGCCCAGAGACCGAAGCAGAGGTGCTGTCGACGAAGAGGCTGGAGGCCGCGTGGAGGGAGGTCTTGGAGACCAACAAACGAGAGCGGGAACAAAAGGCGGCCATGCGCAAGAAGCGGGAGCAGGATAAGCTGTTGCCCCCGCCAGCGCCCGTGATTCCGATCGAGTCCACGGTGAAGCTGGTGTTGGAGCCCAGCGCGGTCGAGCGTCGCTGCACTGAGGGGCGCAAAGACTTCATATCCAAATACTTCAACCAGAACCCCTACGCCACCAAAACGGAGACCGACGAGCTGTGCAAGAGGCTGACCCTCACGAAGGCCGAGTTGGCGGCCCACTTCAGCAAGAAGCGCAGTAAGTGCATGAAGAGCCTCAAGAGGAGCACGGCTGCCATATTCCTCGGCTTTAACATGACTGAAATGGGCAAAGTCAAGCACAATCTCATAATCCCCGAGCCGCAGCCCGCCGATGCCACGGAGCAGTCGCCCGCTGACTCAACGGAGCCGATGGAAAACGGCGAGGACGGACCAGAACCAATGGATGAGAGTGGAAATGAGAAAGTTACGGATGGGGACCCGGTGGAGCAGATGGAATAAGTTATGAAATGTGTGAAAATGTCCCTAATTAACTAACGGAAAACAACCCAGATACTTAAAGGACAGCCTTTTTGTGTCGACGGTGGTCACGAGAGAAGTTCATCTTGCAGTGCATACAATACATTTCCTAACCTACAAGTTACCTGTGAGGGCCGTCTCTTAATGTCGCCCACAATAATAGTGCTTTGTTTGACTTCAATCTGTTGTCTGTGGTCCGTATCCTAATTTCCACATAAATGCAGAGAATATAATAATGAAGATACAGATGAATTGTCTGTGAGATATAAAGGTGTCCGACTGTCGAGCTGCAACAATATTTACCTGGTTACAATCTCTTCTTCAACAATGGCTACTGACTTCAACTCAAGCACTGATTTGCTCCTAATAGCTGCTTCTTCTCTTTTTTTGCCCCCTTTATTAAAGCCCACTTGTAATTCCTACATCACCGCTTGTCTGCTAATATCAGGACTTAAGTGCACACTTCAACATAGACTTGGTTTTTCATTATATTGTGTGTTCCTTTTATAATATTGTTTTACTTTGAATATTTGGACCTATGTGTTTTATCGTTCAGATTGTTCACACCACTTCCCCAACACTTGCATTTAAACAGATTAAGGGGAAAATGTTTCTCACTCACCAACTCCTGCAGAGGGTGAATGTTCATCTTGCAGTTTTGAAGCCAAATTCTTAAGAATGTACAAATATGAGTTGTTGGGTTGCTGAATTCTCAGTTGAAGAACTCTTGGTTATTATATATTTCTGACCATGCATGATTTTGTTTTGGGTTATCAGATAAAATTATGATTTGTGCCATTCTGAAGTTTGCATAGACTTGGAAATATATTTCTAAATCGAGGAAATTTACCTCGATTCAACAAAATATCAAAAACAGTTATTGCGTGGCCACCATATATATCTTTTGTTCTCTTGACGGCAGTTCTTTTGTACTACACTTGTATTTTATAGAATTCCTAGAGAATTAAAAATGTTGGGAGGGGTGCAAATTATCATTCTGTCCAAAGCCACTGTGTTTTAACAAATAAAGTGGTTTCCTTACGTGAATGATTCATTGTTATTTTTCATTTCATAATAAAAGCCTATAATGTTAAATCAAGCTGTGTTAAAGCACCCCGAGGTCATTTTCTTTCACGTGTACCTGCATAACCTGGTAAATCATTTTAAACATCAGTCAAATCTTTATTCTTGAATGAGCAGGAATAGAACATATGAGTTAAAGTCAGAATAAATGCTGATAAGCGTGAAGTCTTCAGGGTGTTTCATCAGTGTTTATTATTCCCCTGAAATAAAACAAATTTATCCCGGTCACATACATTTTAGTCTTCCATTGTCATGGCTCTAAAATAAAATGCATAAATTGTTTGAAAGCAGCTTGAAATAAAAGACAAGATATATGTTATATGTTGGGCTCAGCCAAAGACTCATTATTATATTCAAGCACTACTAACTTCTGGCCACACGGTGGTGCCAATTCAACATCGTAACAGGGTTTCTCAATTTTGACCGCAGAAATGTTTGAGAAAAAACAGTTACTAGCTTTTTCCACAGTCTGTTCACAGTCTCACAATCTTCTTCATCACCATTACACATTATATATATATATATATATATATATATATATATATATATATATATATATATATATATATATATATATATATATATATATATATATATATATATATATATATATATATATATATATATATATATATATATATATATATATATATATTTGGCTAGTCTTAAATCTATTTTATTTTCCATTTTGGCTTTTATGTTCTCAGAACTGCTACTAAAAGGACTTTGGGGTGAGGTTGTTTTTCTCAACTGACATTTCCATATTCAGAAATATGAACTTTCAAGCTCTACTTGTTTATACTGATTTTATCAAGCATTGAGGGGCCGCTGTAGTTGTTGGTTTGAATGGCCTCCAGCCTCTTCAGGTATTCCCCCGGGAGTCCATTCTGCTTTGCCCCCAGACACACCACCTTATATGAAACAGAGAGAGAGAGAGACATTCAAATTAACATTTTGATTTAGTTACAAAGACATGAGACGAGGTAAATTGGAAAGTTACATTTATTGCATAATATGGGTTTTATTGTCTCTGGACCAGTGTGTGTGTTTCCATGCACACACCTGTTTGTACTGAGGAGAGGGAGGGCAGGTGTAGACATTGTTCATCTGATAAGTCCTGCAGAATATGAGTCCTTTGTCAGTCTCCACTGAAACCTCTAGTGGAGAGTATATCCCCTTATTCACCCCTTCCTGTCTGAGGACACAAAAACAGATGACCGCTGCAGTGGATTCAAGTGACGACATTAACTGATTAACAGCTGTGTTTGTTGTGTGTCTCACTTGTCTAGCCCTGGGAGGTCCTCGTTGCTCAAAGTCCAGATTACCCCCCAGACTTCTGCCCCTGGACAGGAGCCGATGGTGGCCACTCCACCGTGCCAAACGCTGTCCCCATTTTCCTCATACAGGCCAAAGTTTAACTCATGGTCCTGCACAGACACGCACACCAACAGGGTGGGCATGGGAAAGAAGTAAAAGACAAAGGGCTGTGAATAGTGAGGAGTCATTGTGCGTTTTAAACCATGTGACTTTTAATTCATTGTGCTGTAAAAAGAGGTGCTACGTTTGTGTTCACAGCAGTGTCCCCAGTGAACCCGGCTGGGCCAGAGCACACTGTTGTTACAGCTGCTGCTAAAGCTAATTTTTGATCTGGGCTATGATCAAATAATGCACGAGATCGCCAAGTCACTTATGGAGGACGAAAAATGACAAATATCAATAAATAAATAAATAATTGAATAAATAAATAAATGCTTAAATAAACGTTTGAATACATAAATAAATAAAAGAATAATGAAATGCTGAAATAAATACTGAAATATATAAATGCTGAAATAAATAAATAAATGCTTAAGTAAATATGGAAATAAATAAATGTATGTATAGATAAATAAAATTTGATAATCAAACAGGAAATAAAGAAATCATATCATATATTTATTTCTACATTTTTGTATTTATTTCTACATTTATTAATTATACTTAAATCATATGCTGTCCTCCATAGCCGCTTTCCATATTGGGGAAACCCTGAAGTGCGCCTAAATTATCAGGTCACTTTACCGAGAAGAAGAGGTGCTATGTGTCACGTCCCGGGTGCCGTACTTGACGTGACAGGGCGCATACAAATTGTGTGAGGATCAGTGTTTCGGTTCATGAGGCGACCCTGTTAACTGGTGACTTTCAGCCGAACGTATCTGTTGTTGTCGTAGTTACGACGGCTGTTGAAAGAAGGAAGAGACCACATAGCTGTCCTTCTGAATGCCTGATTGTTTAGTTTTTATTTAGTCACTTCCGTATGAAACGTCGCTTGTATTGTTTAAGTATTGAAACAAGAAGGGAACAAGTTCCCCTTCCTTTTGAAATAATAAAGTTTGTAAATGCACGTTTTGACGGAACAATTAGGCGTTCACGAGGACAGCTAACGACGTGATCTCTTCTTCGTTTCAACGCCTGACGTTACTACGACAACAACAGATACGTTCGGCTGAAAGTCACCAGTTAACGGGGTCGCTTGATCAACCGAACCAGCCAATAGAAGGTAAACCAAAAGTAAAACAAGGTAAAACAGCTAATAGTTCTCTTCAGTGGCGTGGTCCTACATGCAAAAGGTTCAGTGTTTGCAGATTAATTAACACAACTAATTAATTATTCCTAACTTTATGTATCACTGCCAATTATCTTAAGAATATACACTACGTGCTTTAATTGCGGCACGATATTAAAGCTATATTATGTAACACACCGATGTGTTACCTACCTTCAGTCGCCCGGTGCAGTGAAACGTCGCAGACGGGTTTGCCAGCTGCAGTCTCTCCTTCAACAGGTTACTTCCAAACGCGAAATACATGAAGCGACCATTGGCAATAACGGACATCTTCTGATATCCCGTATATCCCGATATACCCCGATATACGTCCCAACTGGTGGCCACACTAACTGGCTTCAGAACCCGTTGGTTCACCTGACATCAGCAATGTTGGTGCCTCTGTCCGCAGATTCGTCACGCATTCATAAAAATACCGGTGACTGGCATGTCAACTACGGAGGATATGATTGTACAAGTGAGCACTACGTCATAGACACATCCTACCTTCTTTTCTTTTCATGAAAACTTATTTTCGATCACATCAGAGTAAACAGTATATGAGTTAATTACTTTGCAAAGTTGATGAATATGTTAGAATATGTTCTGATAAACACCAAGACCTACCAATCATGTTATTCACTATACTGATAATCAGGAAATACACAACAGTTAGAGGTTTGCGTGGGGTTTAAAATATATATTTGACGTTGCAATGTATTTCTTTTGAGAATTTATTTTCATTTTAAATGCTTTCTATAATTTTTTTTAACATTTTATCTTATTTACTTGCAGGTGAGATGCCAAACTCCAGCAGCCTTTACGTGTGCCATCGCAACAGCCCATGTAGCCTTTGAATGTTAAGGAACAATTTAAACGACCTAATTAGATATTGCATCTACCTACAGTAATGCACAATCACTCAGCTCCACAGCCGCTCAGAGTTCTGGGAGAGGATGTGGACATGGTGGAGGAGTACGAGTTCCTGGATGTCTCTATCGACAACAGACTGAACTGGATGACCAACATCAACGCTGAGTACAAGAAGGGGATGAGTCGACTCTTTTTCTTGAGGAAACTTCGCATTGGAGCCGGAGACACCAACAGACTTAAACTGGTTAAGAAAGCCGGCTCCATCGTTGGCTTCAAACTAGACAGTCTGGAGAAGGTGGTAGAGGAGGACACCTAAGAAATTATTATCCATATTATCCATATTGGATAACCCGGACCATCCTCTCCACCACCCACTGCAGGGACAGCAGAGCACGTTTTCCAGCACTCCTCCAGCTCCACTCTCACAAGGACCTACCTGCCCTCTGCAATAACACTGTACAATAAATCACCTCTGGCCAAATCAACCACCCAACTATAGCACCTTTGTTTGTTGGCTACATCTTGCACTACCGTTTCATTTTGTTAAGTTAATTTAATATTATATTCTATTTGTTGTATATATTGTGCATTTTTCTTAGTTTGTGTTCAATTTTTTTTGTATATATTGTTTTTCTTACCTGTATGTAAAAACGCTGCTGTAGCAAAAAAATGTTCCCTTGCGGGATTAATGAAGTATTTATCTATCCATCTAATTGATAGGTTAAAATAACTCCAAACCTAATGCTACCCCATATAGGTTTAGTAAGATTTAATGCTGTAATATTCACAAAAACAGATTTTTCCCAAACAGCCAGATTCATGGCTCTCAGACTAGACTGAGCTGCAGATTAAGGGAGGTAACTTTACCTTTAGATACCATGATTCAAATATAGACTTTTGTAAATAATTGTCCCCCTTTCTAAGTGTTCCTAAAAATTACAAGTATTTGTTCATTATTAAAAAATAAAAAAGCTTTACCATTTAGCTCCCCTCAGTTCATGTTGATTTCTTCTTAATTAGCACGAGGGGGAAACTTTCCATGCAACGGTACTTTATTCAGCCACTCAATACAAATATAATGTTCGGGAAACAAAGTGAATGACCAACAAAAACAAACCCTGTTACCAAAGCTACAATAATACACAGAGTCACTTTATCCTCTTAAGGATTTTAATGTACAAAATAAGAAAAAAAAAAATGGAACAGAAAAAAAAACATGGAAATTCACAAAATGTTTATTCTCAGAAAGAAAATCCTGTACAAACAGTGGGGTGGTGGCCGGAAAACGTGGAGCCTGTTGATCATCTCCTTGGGCCGCCTCGACCTCGTCCCCTTCCTCTGCCACGGCCTCGTCCTCTGCCTCGTCCCCGTCCAGCCACTGAGAAGACACGCATGAGTGATAGTCAGCAACATGTGTCAAACATTGAGTATCACAATATAGTCACACGGAACATTTAACATTTTAATAGTTGAACCTCCCTCTGAATAATCAAGTCACTTTCTAAAAGTACACAAAATGCCGCTAGACCTGTAGGTGAGCCAACAATTTGTAAAAGACAGGCAATCAGAATACAAACTAATGTGTCGGTTCTTATGAAACCAAAAGGCAGAATTATTCCTGCTGAGAATTAATGGAAAAACCAATGGACAGGGTTATGATTAGTACTGACTGATGTCATTTTATCACCATCTCGGTATGAACATGTGCGATAAAATAGACGGCCTGAAGCGTAAGGAATGAGAAAAATAATTGTATGTGGGTATGGTTACTGAAACCCGGCATTAAATAGCCCTGGGCTAAAGGCCTTAGTACTTATGATCATGCTGAATCCTCCTCCCTGAAGTCAGCAAACAGCAGATCAATGACGCAGCGGGGAGACATTGAAGTGAAGATAACGACAACTAGAACGCTCGTTATTTTAAGTGCAATAAAAACGTTGCAAGTATAAAGCTAATTATTTTTTCAACAAGCCAAAACAATGTAGAGAACAAGAGTTGGCCCCTCCTCTCTACCAGCGGTGGCTGCAGGCCAAGAGTCACACCAGCAGAGGAAGGAGGGCGGGAGAAAGGACTGACACCTGTTCTTCATTCTTTCTAAACTACTCAGTATTATGATGTCAGGAATAAGACTTATTGACATGTTTCCAGTGAGATAACTGAGATCAAATAGGCACTTTGCTGTTACCATTACTTTTGATCCTCTAGAAACAACATCTAGCCTTGCTATATTTGAAATATAAAAGTTCTCATTTGGTTCTGGATTTAAAAGACATAGACCTCATAAGACCTCGTAATGATCCATCCCCACCAAAATATAAACTATCCTAGCCGGCTGTATTATGGTTCTGTCTGTACACCTTGATGGTGTTTTGACATTCCTCACCTGCTTCTCTCTTCTTGGACTTGACCTTTGGCTCGATGTCAACCAGCAAGGTGTCCAGTGGGAGGCTGTCGGGGAGGATAAAGTAGCGAATATTGTTGCCACGAATACTCAGCGACTCCAGCTGAGTGGGCTCCCGATTTTTCAGAGTCATTTTCACCGCCTTCAGGTGGGTGTTCATGCTCACATCAACACCTAAAAATGGGAAAAAGAACGGATTTAAAAAAACGTAACCATGACGGCGTTTATTCTAATACACAAAGATGTAAAGGAAGAAATGGAGAGCAGAGAGTGATGGTATGCAAATAATAAGATGGCTAAAAACATAATCTTGCAGTTTGAGCTTTGAATCCACACTAAACCAGCGCGTCCACACCACAAAATGAGCGTTTCAAGATCTTTGGTCTTGTGTTTTAGTGTCGACGGGTTTAACTGAATTCTAGGAATCAGTGACTGAAGCCCGGGCAAGAGCTTTGTGGTGTTAATTTAAAAAAAATGTAACTGAACATCTCGCAGTCTCATCTTTGCTGACCTCCAGTGGTTACCCTTTAAAAATGACCATTTATTGCCAATCTTTTTAAAAAGGTCGACATCACTAGTATTACAATGACTATGGGTGAGCACAGTAAGAGGAAATGATTGAGCAGTTTAAACCAACTGAGACTCAACAGTAACCAGACCATTGGCATCGGCTACTGAAAGAGGGGTTAAATAATAGACCATTTAACTAAACAAGTCAACAACACCACGAACTGCAGCCTAAAAAAAAAAAGATCCTTCAGTTGAATCAGAACCTCAAAACAATTTCAATAATTAACGTGGGTCTTCTACCTGAAGGTACAATTTGCTAGGTGGACCTAATAAACTGGCTACTTGGTGCATATCTAATACATTAAATTAAATCTTAACTGCAGTTTTCTCTTATAGGAGGCCACTTTAACCACTTTAATGAGCCCCAGCATGTCTTACCTGTGATGGTGCCGTGGACCTGGGTGCCATTCTTCAGTTCAATGGTGACCGTCTCATGGCTGAGTTTCATCAAAAACCTGTGTGTCGATGAACAAGAGCACAGCGTGAACACGTCGTTGTAAAAGGAGAAAGGTAGAGCTCAAAGAACCAACAGTTTACATCGTGTATCCAAACATTTGAGCCTCAGTTAGCTCCCAACCGTGTCGCGTTGAGCACCAAAACAAAGGCACCGTCACTCTGGAGCGCGAGATTAACGTTTCAAACCTCGTGCATTTGATTTGGGAAGTGATGTTAAGTGACTCAACGTAATTTACTGAAGGCTACGTCCAGTTTATTTTAAATCCTGCAGCTAAACATGAAAGTGAACTGCACAGAGCGACAGTCGGGGCCTACGAGCTAACGAGCTAGCATTATGTTACTAAAGCTAGTTAGAAAACATCGGGGCTCTCACACCTGGACGCAGGTAATCACCTCAGTTAAACTTAACTGAAGTTAAACTATGAGTATGATCACGACCCGAGGGTCTGAACCCGGCTGTTGTTTCGGAGCCCGGAGCGCCACCATCGTAGCCCCGCACAGCCTCCATTCATTCCGTCGCCGCTTCCCGCCTCTCCGTCACATCTCCCCGTTAACATCTACGTCCATCCGTCGTCATCGCGCCGTTTCTTCATCTTTTAACCGCAGCACTTAATAAAAGGTGATTTTTAACGACCACTCACCTGACAAGTTTCATGATGGCGATGGACTGTAGAGACAAATCCTCCACAAGAGACAAAAAATTACAACGGTCGAGTGAAAACACAGGCCGCTGTTGTAAGCTTTACGTTTTCAGTCGCACTGATTCTACGTCATAGACGAGCGACGGCGAGGAGGGACCGACTACACGCCGCCTAGTGGAGGAGGGTGGAACATCATCTACAATGAGGGGCGAGGCCATGCTGTTTACATCCCTATTGACACTATGGGTTAAACTTTCAATAAATGCATTAATAAATGTATAATATGCATTTATTTATTCCTGTGTTTATTCATACATTTATTTATTTACTTATTTATTGATATTTAAGTAATTTTTCTTCCTCCATAAAGATCATGTAGACACAATAAATATATAGAAATAAAGAAATAAAGCGGCGGTTTTCTGTTGAAGAGATTGCTTAAGATGGCAACATAGACATTAATATCAAATAAAGGTCTAAATGTAACAACATTCTTGTTTCTTGATTTACGGATCTGACGTTTCCCTGACAACAGCGTTTAAAACAGTATGAGCAGATGCAAACTACAACACACACGAGCAATTAAATACAAAAGCAACACAGACCTTTTTCACAGAAGCCATTTCAACCTTTTCACAGTTGGAAAAGCACATGTGTTAATAATAACATTGATTATGGTTCTGTTTTATTTAAGGGTCCTGGTAGCCATCATTAATATATACTGTATATTTTTATCTTCACCTGCTGTTGGTTTCTATAGGAGTAAAATACACCACCATTGTATACCTGCTGGAGATGTAGATATTTCCCAGAGTAAGATGCTGTAACAGTGGGCAGGTAAACCAAACACACTCTTACTGGTTTTCTAAAGTACTGTATGAGTTCAGGTGGTGCGTCTGAATTGTGTTTAAGAAATCCCAAAACAAGATTTATTCTAGTTGGAGGAACACACGAGTTTGTCAGGGTTGTTGTAGTTTTCACTGGCTGCCAGCAGATGCTGCTAAAAAAGCACTTTAATTTAGTATTTTTGCTTTACCTTTATGGCATTGATCGATCTGGTACCCCTTTCACTGGCAGTAGGGCTTTCCGGAAGCTTTAGCATGATACATGCTCTTTTTTTCACAATTCAAGGCTGTATTTGCAGTTCAATATACAAAATAGTTATATTTCTCCAGAATATTCACGATTATAAATATGTTAGTTTACTTGATCATGCTGGGCATATTGTTGATAACTTGACAAGGGGAACCTGGCTGTAGATGTCAGCCTCACAGCTCTCACAAGTCCTACATGTACAGTATACGATGTTCTGGTAATCAGATTATTCTTTCTTTGGTTTTGGAAGACACAAAGAGAAAAATCTCATAGCGGCAATCTTTCAGTTGTTTTTATTGAGAGAAAACTTTGCACTGACACTTTCATTTACAGTTTTGGCCACACATCAAACCTCTCTTATGGACCGACTGGGAATGTATCAAGTATATTCTTTGCGAGTGCAATTTCATTATTTTTTTAAATTCTGAAGTGGTTGTTTGAGGGATCATTAAAATATAAAACATTATATATGGTGTACAAAATGATACAGGACCATTCCCAAGACACCATAAATTAAATTCCAAATCAAGAAAATAATAATAATAAAAGCCACACTCATCAGTCCTCCACATCTTGCCCATCCACTGGATTAGTGCAACACATTAACAGCATGCTTGTGCAAATTAAAAGACCCCAGACTCCTCCATTTTGTATCCTGTAGCAACCTCAAATAAATGTTAATTAAACTTCTCCTCAAGAAACAATGTCTGAAATGTTTATGGGCGACACCAGTTGCCCTCACATCCGTAATGAAATGTCTTCATCAGCACCTAAAACCTGTCCAGTGCCTTCACAGTTTAATGTTAAATACAGAAAGGAAAAGGGGATATTTTGTTGTTTTTTGTCACTTCAGTAGAGCGCGCCAGACCTCACACTTTAAACAAGCTTGAAACTCAATCAATTATAAGTGATGCACTTATTCAAATCACATTCTGCATAACTGGCACAGTTAAAGTATAGGGAAAGATTTCAATTAAATTAGGTTATCTTTACATTTGTTTGACTTGGCATGAAAGTATAATTAAAAAACACTTCATAATTATGATTTCAGTCCCAGCAGCACCAGATCATATCTCTACACAACAGGCAGTGTTTAATTCTCTTGTAAACATTCCAGTTGGGCAACGAAGTTGAAAGATAAAGGCTGCGTGACAACCCAGGATTCAGAGTGCTACATCCCATTTCGAGAAAAATCAAAGGCCACATTTGAACAACTTGAAGATAAAATGGTCCTTAATTATAGTGGAAACACTGGAGTGTAAATAATTGACAAATCAACAAATCACTTAGCTCCAATTTAGTTGCTCTCAGGGGATAAGAAAAACAAGATAAATCTGTGATGAGAGGACAAACGATACTAATGTGCATCAAGAACCTCAGTGTATGGCAACGGCCAAAGTGGTGTGTTCTCCATTATCTTTCATTGACAACTTTGTTTTGCATGTTTAAAAAGCAATGACAGTAATAAATATCAACGAATAAACAAATACGATTGAAACAAAAAGGCACACAGACCCAACAACTCTGGTCTCAACTAAAAAAAAAAGAAAAAAGAATCATCTCCATAAGGAATAAAGAAATAAAGAAATAAAAAAGGATAAATTACAGTAAATCCCAACCCAGCTATCAAACAGCACACTGTACTAGCCATCAGTAGTGGAATAGACATGATAAAGTTGTAAAAAAACAAAACAAAATTAGTGTTTTCATGTGTCTGATTGTTTTGGCTCAGTTGTCAATGTACAAACTGACAAATTGATATGATAAATGTTTACCTTTTCACACAAAAATGTATGAGTAGAAGACTTACTGTAGCGTAAAGTCAGACTCTAGACTTCTTAATCTATATCTACAGTAACACAGCAGTTCTCATCTTTATTTATTCAGTCACACATGATTGGATCTAGTTTTATCCATTGAATACTTTGTTTTGATGATTCATTTCTGTTTGATGGCATTGTTTTATAAAAGCCACTCCTTTTAAAATGCAACAGTGATTAAAATTCAGCAATATACAATATTATGATGCTGTGATACCTAATTTGATAAAGATGTTTTCATCATGTTTTCATGTCAAATTTGAGGCAAACATTCTCATTGATACAATAGCATTTTGGCTTAAACAGTTGTTGCACACTGACACTCAAAACTGAGCCAAAGCAGGTGTAAAATACAGCAATATGGATGACACTTAAATGAAAGTGCATCTCAAGCTCATAGACAGATAATTTAATGGAATGGGTAGCAGAGTGGTGCAATGAGCCAAAGAAATAGAGGGTTCAATTCCCCCCGAGCAACAAGCACCCATGAGGCTGAAGTGCCTTTGAGCAAAACTCTGAATTCCTACAGACTCTTAGCCGAGACTGACCTCTGACCTCCCCGTGCGGAGGGACAAGACGATATCTCTTCTGTGATTGCTGGAGTTTTACAAAATACTTATAACCGTCATAAAACTCAGATAGCGCGTTGTACTAGCGTCACTGAGCAGACAAGTATAGTCTCGTTCTTTACAGCCTGCCAAGAGGAAACATCCGTAGTGTGTTGGCTCACTAACAAAACAGGCACAGTGTGCATGAAGGTCCAAAAATCAGAATTAGGCCCTCTGATTGTACAGTACGCTAAACAAGCTCCAAGGTTACAGTTATCATCATATTTGGCTCCAGGAAGCTCGCGGTTGGGTCGGTGTGTTAATTAAAGTGAGGTGGGTTTGGATTTCAGCATGATCAGCACCAAAACGTCACCCTGAACAAACTGAGAAGACAAATACAGGGAATAAATAAAATAAGAAAACAAAAACATGTGCAGCATTTTATGTGTTATGATATCAGTAGCTTTCCTTTGATGTACTTTGCTTCAAACACTAAATTGTTTCAAAGAATAGTTTGTCTGTTTTTAGAGCAGACAAAAGCACTTAAAAAAAAATCTATCTTCGTATGACATCATCTTTACTGGACAAAGTCCCCAGGGTTTCATGTCCTCTCTAGATACAGTATAATACATACAGTCAGCACTCCAAAGACCTACATCTTTCATTGAGGCTTCACCGTTATATCTTTTTATTTTCCTCTTTCTAGTTTTCCCAGTCTTTGATTTTCTTCCCTCTTTCACTTTCATCTCTCTTCCTGAACTTGGCTTAACATTCTCTCCCCACATCGTTCTGTCGCTGTCACACCAGGTGTACTTGTTCCTCCCACTCCTCAGGTGATTGGTCTCCCTCTAACTGAAGGATGAGGTCCAAGTCTCTCTCTGTGGCCGGGGCAGTGTGTGCGGGACTGTTTCCACGTTGGGAGTGTGAACACGGGTGTGTGTGCGCTTCGTCCAGCAACAGATCGGACACACACCCTGCGTCCACACCCTCCTCGCTGTTCTCTCTTTTTTCTAGCTCCAGAGTGCTGGGCCTCGACGTCTTCAGGCCCTCTGCACCTAGACAGGGACTCGCCGACCCTCTGTCTGCTTCTGGCTCGCCCTCCAGGGGCTGCCAGAGAGGGGCGGGGGTCATGTCCCTGGAGGTCTGGCTCTCTGACTCAGTCTCAGTGTGTGTGTCAGGGGAGGAGTCAGTTTCTGTGGTGGGTGGGGAGGGGATGAGGGCCAGGCTCTGGGGGTTGTTCTGGGGGTTAATGTTGTTGTTAAACCAGGCCATGATGTTGTCCAGCAGCTGGGCACTGGCTGTTGGGTCCAGGGGCTCCAGACTCTGAGGGTCACTGGGGGTGAAAGGGCCCCCTGGGGGGATCACCGGTGAAAGCAGCAGCTCCGGCTCAAGTTCTGGAGACGGGAGGCACAACTGGGCAAGGGGCTGGGGGTCTGATTTGGGTGGGCGTTCGAGAGCGTAGGCGGCAGGACGCTCCTGAGTGTAAGAGCTACTGTGTTCAGGGCAGGGGTTGTAAGAGATGTCTGGTTTTGGAGTGCTGTCATACGTCACTGCATGTTCTCGGTTACATGAACTAGTATGGGCGGGGTTTTGGGTGCGTTCAAGTGAGCAAGAGGCAGTATGTTCAGCCTCAGCCAAATAACCACTGGAGTGGCAGTAACTGGGATCTGTAATGGTGATATGGTCTAGCACATATGGAGTAGTCAGTGCATTCTGGTCTGGTCTATGGCTGAAGTCGCTGTAAGCAGGTTCAATGGTGTAGGGAGCGTTGAGTGTACTGTGGTTGTACGTGTGGTGAGAGCAGAGCTGCTCCTGCGTGTGTGTGTCTAGGTCATAAGGAGTGGTTATGCTCCCCAGTTTCATAAGGCTGTCTCCCAGCTCCAGCAGCTCTGCACTGAGGGAGGGAGGAGGGGGAGGGAGGGAGAGGGAGTTTGACATGGGAGGCTGAGAGGTGGAGTCTGTCCTGTTAGGCGGGCGAGGAGGATCCAGGAGAGAAGTGGGGAAGCAGGAGCCTCTGGCTCCCGGAGGACCGTCTGTGTTGAGAGACTGCAAAGCAACATCACCCAGGTCCCCTGAGGGTCGCCGCATCCTCTCCTGTCCTCTATCCAGTCCACAATCCAGCTCCACTCTCCCCTCCGTCCCTCCCTCCGGGCCTCCCTCCAGGCTTCGCTCTCTGCGTGACTCCTGAAGGGACAGCTGGATGGCCAGCAGGATGTTTGGATCATCTTCATCCAGCAATCCCATCACTCTCCTGCGGCCCTCACTTCTCTCTAGATTTTCTGGAACACAAAATATCACGTTAAAACAAGGACTGCTTTGTAAAGCTTGGTTACAATTTGATCCCAGTGATCAATGCCTCTGTGTGCGTCGACCAAACTAGATTCATGGAGCAATAACTTAAAATCCTATTTGCTGGTTGTCTGGTGTGGTGACAAGACAAAATGTATCAATGGAGGCGAAGGATGGAGCTGGATTAGGATCCATAGATTTTGCACTATACATAAATGACAATAGAACCTGTACATTGAGTTAATTTCCAAAATGCCCCATGCTGTAAAATGTAAAAAAATTTGTCTTTTGGATAATCCTTTTTGTAATGAAGGGCTTTATATGAGGCTATTATATACTGTAGTAAGGCCAGACCTGTGTTGTCACTCCTCCGACTGGTCTCTGGTGTGTTGCTGCTGCTTCTAATGTTGTGCAGACTCAGCATGTCTCCTCTGCGCCGTGGTCTGTGTCTACGACGGTACTGGATGTCAGCATAATCCTGCAAAGAGTAATTAAAGATGGATTACTAAAAAGCCAACTCTAAGTCTATTTTGTATCAAACAGGTGCACAATCTTCAGCACAGAAAACTGCATTCAGGCCATCCATATGCACAAAACAGCATAAACTGTGTATGGTGAATTACCTGTGACTGTCTCTCTCTTTGATCTCCTGGTCCCAGTACAGAGTGACGACTCCCCATCTTAACACACATAAGCAAACTAAGTCAGCTGCAGCCGTAGACATGTATTTAGATGACCTCATACTGAAGTAGGTCACCAAGTGCAGGTTTAGGGAATACCACTAGCTGGGCAGGAACCAAATAGTTAGCAGAACAAAACTTAGTGCTTCAGTGTGTGGTGCAACAGTTTACCTCAGGGGAGGCAAAGCCAAGGTACTCCCAGTCCCATGACCCTCCGGGGTAACTGAAACAAAAACAAACAAGACTGTTTTCTCAGTGTCACACGTGAAGAATAACTAGAATTACATTTTCAGTTTCAAATATTTACACTTTTACTTGGTCTTCTTTATCCCTGCCAGCGGGAGGATGACGAAGCAAACATAACCCATGTACTGTTTGAGTACGTGGGAGTGGGTTTGTCATTACCTTCTGCGGGGAGGATCAGGAGAATCGTTGGGCGCGACGCCTCGGGCCACTGATGCCAGGAATTCTTGCCTCTTCTGCTGCACCAGACGTGCTGCACTGATTATCTTGTGGCAGGGAGTCCTCAGGTACGGCCGGTTGACCTTCTGGGCCAGATCCTCCACCACCATCTCCAGGTCCGTCTGAGAAGACACAAAACTACCATGTTAACTTCCACCTGCTCAGAAATAAAATAAAAATTAAATTAAATTAAAAAAAAAGGATTTGCCACTCATATTTTACTTCTACTATTAAGACAAGACAAAAATGTAAATGGAGTGTATTTTGAGTATTGTTTAACTTACAGGAGTTATCATCCAATAGTATAACTGCAATCTCATTATTTTGTTTTCCAAAAGAAAACATTGCATAATTGTCAAGTGACTGCAAGTGAGCCAAGTTATGACTATCTTATAAAAGGAAATATTTAATATTTCTTTAACACTGTTGCAAATTAGTTATTTTGTAATAAAAATACAAAACATTAGTTGAACAAAAGCAATGCCCTTCATTTTTACTTTTGCACAGGGATGTTAAAACATAAAAAATACAGATTATAAACTTCACCAACACTATAAAGTGTGGTATGTTGAGGAGAGCTTTGTGCAAAATGTCTGACGAATATTAATTTCATACAGTTAATGAATAAGTGAAAACAGTATCTCAACAACTACAGGATGAATTTCTGTGAATATCTGTATGGATATTCAAGGTCCTGATAAGAAGGATTTTGTCATTTACAGTAGCACCCATCGTCTAGCATGACCATGAGGCCAAAAGACAAATCTGTCTATTAGAAATACAAAACCTAACGGTCAGGTTGCCACAAAATTCCCTCACAGTACTTTGTTTGTCCGAACCAGTTCAGCCAAGCTGTGGTCTGATGAGCACAGCGGTCTGTAGGGATCACCGGAGGGGCTTTAACATGGTTAGTCTTGTTGTCCCAGATATGTAATATACCTGCATTAGCTCAAATATCTCTTTCTGGGTGCTGCCTTGCTGCAGGAAGAAGCCGTATGGGTAAGAGCACTTTAGGACGCGTCGCGTCTTCAGCAGCTCACTCACACCGTCCTCAATGAAACGCGTGTCTGGAGGAGTTCCTTCACCTGGTCGAAACAAGCCACATAGGATTAATGTATAATGATGAAAAACAAAATGCGCTGTCACCTTGTATCATATAAGAGAGACTTACGGCAAAGGAAGGCTCTGCTTAGCTGCTCCATCTTCTCTTTGGCTGTTTTTAGCAATTTCTGCTCCAACTAACAGACAAGAGGAGAGAATACGCATGTCCAATATTAAACGATCATCAGATTGTAACGTATGTCTCAAGGGGGTTTTAAGAAATTCAGCTTTGCATTGCTATAAATGTGTGTTCATGTTTGGAGAATGTATTACCTTATAACTGTGTTCATGGTTCTTGAAGCGAGTATAATAGTGCATGAAACGATCCAGCTCCTGAAAACTTTTGTGCTTCTTTTCTGCCTGTAACGAAAAGCAACTTGATTTCACTCAAATGGCTTTGTGTGTGTTTTGGTGTAAATGCTGCAGGGCACATCAACATGACCTTCAATAAGGTATCATCTGACAGGTGATGGGGCAGTTCTTGCAGGTGGAAACGTGAGCAGGTAATATATATACGTATAATATAATATTTATACGTTGTATAAATATATTTTGTGTGCATGTTTCTATCAGAATTGAAAAGGATTTATTTTGATTGTGCATATGTGTGTCAATACCTCCACAGTCATCTCCTTGGACTGCTCCTCTAGCTGTTGGATGACCTCATAGCGAGTACAGCGATAGTAGCCTCCAGTTGATGAGCTGTGCTTCTTCCACTCCTCCAGACATATCCAACAGAAGTCATACTTGCACTGCAGATAGAGAGAGAAAGAAAGAGAAAGACAGAGCAGAAGTCATTTTAAAATTCTAACCAAACTGCAGTAAATAATTAAATGAAAGCATATAATTATTAATAGTCTGTTACCAGATATCAGTATCTAAACAAATTATGACACACAGCTGACAGACAGATAAATGTGTATACCTTGGCACACTGCATATGGTTGCATCCCTCATTCTTCTGAATGGGCGACTTGCAGTTGGCACACGGTTTTGAGTTGGTCAACAGCCACAGACAGTTAGCAGCATCTTCATAGGCCTCACTCACACCTGCCACTGTGGAAAGCGTGCACACACGCACACACAGACATGAGTACATTTCAATTGGCCAACACCTGCCCTGCAAATACACCCTCCAGCACACACAAATATCCATGACCTGAACACCTGCCACTACGTTATAAAAATATATTAGACATATCCCGGTAGGCCGTCTGACAGCTGCTGTTAACTGCCTCATTGTGGCGTCAGCTTACTGAGGTGCAGCTAAAATTATCCCCACTAACACACAGTAAAACACTAACAACACAGAGACAGACTTACACTCCTCAGGCTTCATCTCCGTAACTTTCTGGAGCCAGTTCCTCCACATCTGGCAGTCACATGGCTCATGGGCCTCACCAAGGCACTCCCTGCAGACAGGCAGGGTGATAAACAGTGAATGAGGTGCAATAAAATACAGAGAATTGAAACTAAAGCAGTGTGACAACTTGTCAATAATTCATAGAAACAGAAGAAAAAAGAAGGAAAAGGAACAGAAGAAGTTTCTGATAGTTGTCCGCATAAGTTTTTAGGTCAACTGCACTGAGGCCTCCTTTACCAGCTGTGTTGAGTGTGCAAGTATGTGTATAGAGCCATTAATAAATCATGAAGTGTACCAGCAGAAGAGGTGACCCTTGCCACAATCGACGGCTGGGGAGGGCAGCAGGGGGAAACTGTGGGGGTCGCTGTCCCCGGGGCCTGGTCGGGTGAGCCGCACCGCCCGCTCACAACGTGCTGCAGGACACCATCGGATGGCAGGATTGTTCTCCACAAACGCCTGCAATAGGGAGGGAGGAGAAGAGAGAGAGATGAGACTCAGATAGATTATGGAGCATATAGAAGGAGGAAGAGGACACAGACAGGCAGGAGGGAATGTCCAGAGCAGAAATGATTGAGAAATGCCAAAAACAGGAAGAAACTAACCAAACACACAAAATAAATTTACAGTTGGATGAAAAGCAGTTATTTAGCTGTGGTGAGCCTTAATTTGAACATGAACATCAATATCTGTATGGATGTTCATTTCTACCTTGATGTCAAACTGTAGATATCGCTGGTCCATCTCCCGGGAAACTACACTTTCGATCACATGCACCGGCACCAACTGGTAGCACTCATAGGCGGGGCAGAAGATATTGTGTGCATCACCCTCCTGAATCTTTACATTGAGGAACCTGAGAGACACACAAATACATACTCAGGATAATTGATCCAAAAATGCTCAAACACACTGAAGTATGCAGGAACATTTACACACACACACACACACACACACACACACACGAACACGGGTCCCTACCCTTCCCAGCATGCTCTGCAGAACTCGTGTCCACAGGACATGTCCACTGGATCCTCAAACACTGAGATAGAGCAGAGACAGATTCCACACTGCAGGAAGACAGAAGATAAAGACATGATTCAGATGTGGGTCTGACACTAAATGATATCACAGTGATACCTAACGAAGGACTAAATATCTATTAACTTCAGATTGAATACTTTTTGCTGCATTGTCTTCATAATCATACAAAAACAGCAACTTCTATAGATCATGATGCAAAGCAATATAATATGTCTTCAATAAATCCCACCTTTGTTTAAATTGTTTAACTTTGTTATTACCATCATGTTGTGATATTATTGCCATCCAATATTATTATCCCTATTTTTCTAAAAGCCCACACAGCTCCATCATGCTTTCCAAATAAATACAAAATATTTAATCCCATGCATCTCCTAAAATACAACCCAACGTCCTTTTTGTGTTTAAGGAGTCCAACAACTTCAGGTCTGAACACTGAAGTTAAACCTCAGCCAGAATCTGCAGGCAGACCAGTACTGGATGTGTAAATACACCTGCCTCAGCAGCAACAGTGGACAAGAACCTGATGCTATGTGTGCAACAACAAAGAGCAGAGAGAAGAGTTATTGCTAGAAAGATGGCCTATGACCTCTTTTGCTCTGGTAAGATTAGACATTAACCTTCTAACACATGAGACAGTTAAACTGATAAGACAAGATTTCAATATCTTTACAAACTTCAGTCCATTCATTTATGTCATCAGTCAACACATGGCTTTCATTTATATAAAGGGGATATTGTGGTCTCAGGCAGGTTTTACATTAGATTTGACTGGCATTGAAAACTGTACCGTTTACTACTTATGGCTCCCAAGGTAAATATCTCAATGCTTTTCAGTAATGCTGCCACAACAATTTATCCAGTAATCCCTCATTAATCAACTAATTCATTCCATTCACAAAAGTTTAAAAAACATGTTTTCTGCATCTTTAAACACTGATGCCAGTTAAAAACATTTAAAGTCATCACTCGGTGAGTCTCACCGAAGCCAGGCCCTCCTCTCCAGGTGTGAGGCAGCTGTCAGTCGGAGAGGTGAGGGTGAGTGTGAGAGGTGAGCGTGGGGTCCTGGGGGTGCGAGGTGAGGGTAGGGTGTCCCAGGCATTGTACCCGCTGGGTGGCGGGGTGGGCATGGTCACACCCGAGCGCTGGCAGCAACCCTCAGCGTCTGACATCCAGGCTTCCAGAAGCTTTTCTCTGTCCCAGTCTGAGAGAGAGCGAGAGGTTAAACACACATTTAGAGGCAGGGAATACGTATGTAATTATCTCTGAATATTGCAACAACAGTGCTGTGAGGGTTTGTGCAGTTCTCATGAATGTCAACCTGCACATACCATGTGCTCGGAGCAGGGCCTCAGCAGTGAAGAGGGGGGCTTGCAGCATGTCTGCCGTCTCCACAATCAGCATGTCTTTCAGCCTGCGCAGGTCCTGAAGTTTCAGTCCCTCGTAAGGCTGAAATGTTTGGGAGATACAGAGAGTGATGAAGGAAGAGGAAGAGAAAGTTATTTAACAAAATCAAGGAAAGTATGACATTCAGATACATTTAAGGAAGTGAAAAAGATCATTTGAGAAAAATGAAAAGGTCAGGGATGTGGGGCAACAGGGTTGAGGGTTGGTGGTGGTGAGAAAGAGAGATTAAGTATTAGCATAGATTTGGCAACAGGAAAAGAGATAAAACTGCTAACAGTTGGCAGCAGCGGCTGCTGCTGAAGTCTTTGCTGGTGCCCTGTGTTTAACTGGGAAGGCTAGGTGTGTGGCCCTGCATGTGTCTACTTGTGTCTCTATAAAAGAACTGGTGTAAGTTTGTGACCTTTGAAGAGAGAAAATTGAAAAAGAAGATATTTTGGTGGTTCAATAAAACCTTTTCTTCTGTAAATGCAAATTGTTTTGAAATTGATGTCTGCCGCGCATCAATTTGACATACAATTATGACTATTCAAAATGATTTCAATGACCGTAAAAGTTTACATTTTGTCAAGGATGTAAAATAAAGAGATAAGAGATGTGGGAATCTGTGCGATGAAGTGACATCATATCACCAACAAACCAGTATGATAAATATCTAAATGATAATATAAAAATCATTCCACGTCAAACTACAGAAAAGAAATAATACAAAATTTAATAAACAGGAAAACAGCGGACTCAATTGTTCCCAGGCGATATTACTTAAATAGTAAGTTTTGGAAAAAATGCTTGTGCTTGGGAATTAGTAAACATACTGACGAACTGGATAAACAAGACTGGGGATTATACTGCACAAGTTGTGTGAGACTTTATAAACAGAGTTTTATATAATTTCTCTGTTGTTAAAGCTGGCCTCCGTTTATTTCAATTAATCAAGAATTGACACCATTTTCAGATTCTCCGTTCACTGTGGAGGCATGTGAGAAAAACAAAGTTTTAAGGGGGGGAGTATTTCTTTAAAAAGGCATAAAAATAAAACGTTCATCTTCAATGTCCAGCCAGCAGGAAACCCCCAGATCTCATAACTGTGGTCTCACCTCCTTGTATTGCAGCAGGTTGGTTTCAACATGTGCGTCTGTGTTTGACTGCTGAGCTGAAGAGGAGGAGAAAACCATCTGTGACTCCAGGCTGAGGGCCAGCTCGGTGTGGTGATGCCGCTCGGCATGGTCACATGGCGTCAACTTGTCCTCATCCTCCACAAAAAGGTCTGCATCGCTCTGGATTAGCAGCTACAGGGAGGGAAGAGAACAAAAGGAATGGGAGAAAAGGGAGAGAAATGGGTAAAGGAGAGGAACAAGAAATTGAAGGAACTTGCAACAAAAGAGAACAAAGGAAGCGAGATGTGTGAGCAAGAGCATAAGAAAATGGGAGGAGGGGGACAAAAGAGAAAGATGCAATGGCAGAAAAGCAGAAAATAAATTTAAGAAAGGGAAATAGATAGGGACATGTGAAAGAAGAGGGAAAACAACAAGGAGAGGAAAGGAGCAAATAAAACACAAGTAAAAAGGCAGTTTAGTAAAATGGAGAAAGAATGAGATGTGGGCAGAGAGTTTATGAAAGAGATGAATAAAAGAGGAAAGAAGGGAGGAAATGAAGATAAATGTGTTAAAACTTTTTAACTTAAAGCATAATATCTGGGCAGCCAATATCAGATTTTCTTTTCAATTCAGGAAGTGGCTTTTCTTTCTAGTTCAGAAGCCGTAAAACCTTGAAAAACAAGGCAGGAAGCGACTTGAATCTGACAGTAATAAAACACAAAGCAGATGCTCTTGATGCAAGGACTGGCATAACGCGGTCTACAGATTTCACTGGCTATGAAATCCAATCACAAAGACAGATCTGCCTCACGGAGGAGAAAGCTCCTCCTAATGCGAGTTCTGCTTCCAGAGTGGTCCACACACTTTCTCTCACCTCCACACAGCTCTTCATGCCTGCAGCAGCAGCGTAGTGCAGACAGGTGCTGTGGTGATTGTCGGTGGCGTTGACATTGGCCTTCTCGTACTGGCCTCCCTCCAGCCTGGCACCGGTCCAGCTAAGGATCATCTGGCAGCAGGAGAGGGAACCCGCAAATGCACACACACAACATTATTCGTACGTCAACTTTGTTAATACACGTTTTTTTCCCCGACAGCCACGCGTCAGTTTATCTGTGCGTTTAAGTGTTTGTACCTGCAGACAGTCGGCACGACGCTGCTCGTCCCTCTGGGGTCGGGCCAGTCGTGGCGACAGTGCTCCCTCGGGCAGCAGCAGGATCTGTGGGCCTTGGCACAGCACATGGAGGCACGTCTCGTTGTGCACATTGCGCTTGTTGGGGTTCCCCTCTTTACTGAACAGGAAGGACCTGTACAAAGTAGGAGAAGGGATGAGAACAAAACAGAGTTCAGAAATGAGGTGGAAAGAGAAGACAGAAAGAAGGCTTAAATCAGAGGGTGAAAGGGAAGGAGAGAGAGAAATGTGAAGCCTACTTGAGAAAGAGACAGATGTGGAGGAAGGAGAACATGGAGGATGAGTAGAGATGACGTGAGGATGAAGCATGGCAGTGAGATGGATTGTGAGATGAGTTTGGTGGGTATGAAGAGTAGCAGAGGGAGCGAGGAGATGAAAGATGGCAGAATATTGACTACTTCTGTTTAACATCTCTGAAATAATGGACATGCTGGCTGGCGGTTGTGCACACGCACACGCGTGCACACACACACACACACACACACACACACACACACACACACACACACACACACACACACACACACACACACGGTGATGGATGTTCCAGTTGCACTGAAAGCCTGACTGCGGTTGCAGTTCTGTTTAGTAAATAGTTTTCTCTGCTCTTGGTCTGTCAAAATCTCCATTTACTGATTAGCTTTCCACTCTTATATTTGGCTCCACTTATATTCTGTTTCTTCTCCTTCATGTTTCTTTCCCATTTCCACTTCCATCTATCCTTTTCTGTCCTATACTTGCTTTTTTTTCGTCCTATTTTCTTGTCTTTTGTCTTTGTTTAGCTTGACATCCTTTTCTACATTGTCCTAATACAGCTGCATGTTAAACTGTCGAGAACAATCTGTTTTTGTCAGTGGTTTAACGTGAATAGTTGAAAAGACCTTCTCACAAATGCAAGTTCAACAAAAAAAATAAGAAAATAATAGGATGTGGGGATTTTCATTGGTTCAGTATATACAAAAACACTATAAAACGCCTGCCTCTCTGCTCCCTTTGCAGAAGCCTCTATTAAATTAGTGTTTGAATGTTTCCTTATTGTGCAACCTATTCTTCCACTGCTGTCCTGCTCTTCCACTTTTGACCTTCTTATCCTGTCAGCCTCAAGCCCCTGAAGCTTCCCCCTAATGACAGTTCACTGCCAATTCACCCACACAGCAATAATCACTAATTATTCCCTTTTCAACTACAAACCAATCACTCCCAGCCTCTACACACACATACATACATGCACAAAGCCCCATGTTCAGGATGGATGGCCCTAATATCAGTCTACTAGAAACAACAGGCTAGGGGACATCACATGTTTTGCTGCAATTGTGGAGCACCAAAGCTGTTCAGACCGTACAGTAATTTAAATAGGGCAGGGAACCTTAAGGGAGAGTTAAAATGTTACAATTCACACTGAAATTCTGAATTTGTTTGCTGTTTGTGACTAAAAACAAACCAAACCTGTAGCTTGAAGACTCAGACAGAAATAAAAAAAGGGAGTTGCCGTATGTAGACATACACATCTGCTTTATGTCTTGGCCTTCTTCAAACAACAGGAGGTTAATTGTTAACAATGGAGTAGCCAAGTCACTGTTGGTATTTACATGTTTCTAAGACTGTGTACTCAGTTGTTGTGGAGGAAGGGTTTCACTTCCTGAACTGCACCCATTTTTCCAGTAATGGGTCTTCTTGTGATTTCCCAGTTTGCACATCTCATGGGATTACTATCCAATCAATCCCAAGGAGACAACTAGAAGAGAGCCATGAAGCATATGTTAAAAATAATCTGAAAAACAGACTCTGCATCTACCAGCCCACGCTTGTTCTCCGGGAGTCTTTTTTTTTTTTTTGTCTGAGATTTCTTGGTCGTCTATCTGCTTGTGCCTCTGTCCAATCGAGCCGTTGGAACAAAGAAGCATTTCCTCTGATACTTATCCGGAGCAGAGTGTGCGTTCAGCACGCCTCTCTGGCCCATTATAGGTTAGTAGGAAGGGACCCAAATAGCACACCAACTGATTCACTGGGTTATATTCACATTCACAGACTCGGACACACTAAGCGGTTGTGGAGTCACGGCCCCCCCCCTCCTCAAAACACACATGCACGTGTGCACACATGCAGATGCACAGATAATTGACTGGCCTTTTCAAACAGCTTCCTCTGACCCCCCCTGTAATCATGGAAAGAAAGGGCAGGAGAGAGGAAGAGTGCGAGCAGGAGGAGGTGAGGATGGCTATTGAGTCACTGAATCAGCTGTCTTGGTCATGGCCAGCAGCCTGATTATCTCTGCAGGGGGTAAAAAGACACACTGGTGTCTTGCTCTCACTATGTGTTTCAATTTTTACCCCTTTCTTTTAAGTTGTGTTAGATTTTATTGTTTCCCTTAAGACATTATTCAAGAAGGGAGGGTGAGGGGGGGTGTACATCTGCTTCAAGCAAGTATACATCATGTTCATTCAGTTGGGGACTCACAAGAGAGAATCGAAATCTACACAGCAGAAGCAGAGACATCCTGCCTATTAGCCTCAAGTAAGGGACAAGCTCCAATGCAACCCAATAATGTTTTTCGTGAGACTCTCTCTGCCTCCAAAATGGCCAAGTCTTACAAACTCAACATCCCAAATCTGTGACGCATACTTTCTGCTATAAGTCTGAAGTCTAAATCAAGAGACAGAGATCACGAGAGTTATTTTCTCAGACTTAATAAAACATCCAGAATGACAGAAGACCATTATCCAGCTGTTTTAACAGGCCGAGTAGTGTGCAAAATTGGCACAGTGCCCCCTTTCCTGCTTACTTTGAGACTCTCACAGTTGCTCTTTCGAGTGATTGCTCCTTTTTAAGGCTGTTGTTTGCAGTTTAGTTAATCACTGTCTGTGTGGGTATAATTGTGTCTGATTGCCAGTGTACTTCGTGGTTAATGTACTTTTCCTGTGTCTGGCATGTGTCAACATGATATTACAGAATCTTTTACCCTGTAACATCATTAACGTAGTTTGACAGTATATCCTGTACATCAGGTCCCTTCTGTACAAAAAGTCGTCTTTCTTGCCTTAAAAACACAATTATGAGAATGGTGATGCTCAGAATCTATTCAGGCGAAATGTTATTCAGTTTAATATGACTCACTTGCATAAATGCCTTTGCAACTGTATTTGATAACTGCTTAACAACATTACAAGTCACAGCTTCAAACATTATTGTTGAATTCAATCAACACCTCTGACATTCTCAACAGAATCCTTCTTCTTTTTTTTTTACCTGAGCAGGCGCGTCATGGCGTGGCGGCAGACATAGTGGAGGGCCGTGTTGTGCTGGTACTGCTCTCCGTACGATGCATTCGGGTCCAGGCCGTCCCTGAACTGAGGGTTGCCCTCGTACAGCTGCCAGGCCAGGGCCTCGTCACCACCCACCAGGGCCTTGCGGAACTTGGTGGCTGTGTTGCCCATGGCTTCAAGCTTGCAAAGGGCCGCCGAAAGGGAGCTGTGGCAGATGCCGGTCTGTCTGCCTGCCTGCCTGCCTGCCTGCCTGCGCCTCCCTCCTCCTCTTCCTCCTCCTCCCCCGTTCACCACAGGTCACAACTTAGATCAACATGGTTCAGTGTTTTCCTGCCCTGAAAGTAAAAGAGAGAGAGAGAGAGAAGATTGATTAGAGGAAAAGGATGGTTGAAGACGGACACGAGGAGAGGAAAGAATTAGAATGAGCGGGGGGTGGAGGGGGAGGGCTGGTGAAGGTAAGATGAAAAAGAAAAACAAGACAGAAGTCAGAAAGCGAGGAAGTATCAATCAATCAGTCCATCCATTGATTCGCTGGTGTGCCGTGGCAAGGATGTTATCTTACCGGAAATAGAGGGGCAAAAGGAGAAACGGAAGAAAGAAGACAGGAAGACAGAGAGATAATTATAAAGAGGGCAGGCGAGACGGGAAGGTTAATGATACCAAAGCCATCGATTTGTTAGTCAGTTGATGAAAGGCATGGTCAATATTACCACAGCTGGCCACTGCGAGTCTAGTTAGCTTTCCTTTGTGAAGAATTTGCATACTTTAGTCTGTTTACATGCCTGTCTGCTACTGGAGATATGAGAGTCTGAGTGCGTGTTAAACTGTGCAGCACTAATATCCTGGACAAAAACAGTTTTACTTTGCCTCTCAGGCACTCAACCAAAGAATCACAAGAATCGCAGCTATGGCTGCTACAGCTGAGTTTACTCTCCCAGCAACAGCTGATTAACCTCCTGTAGGTTCTCAAGTCAGTTTCAAATCAGTGTGTTCTGATTCATTTCCTTCCTCATCTTCCCCACCTCTCCCTCTTTTCTCTCGCTCAGACACACACGCACAATTTGTCCCGTCTTTAACACACAAACACACACAACATTACATCCTGTAATGAGTGGAGTCTGTATGCGAGTGCTTGTGTGTATTGGGCCGTTGAGGGTATCATTACAGTCTTCATTCTATGGCCATCTGTCTGGCCCTCACAAAGAGCCTCTTTTAGCCCGGCTACAGTTGGCCCCTGACTGCCCGAGCTCTGGAACATTTGAATAACGTGGCTGGCTGCCTCCCCTCCTCTACCTCCCATTTCTATGCAGTGACGGACAGAGACACAGACACGGAAAACACGCACTGACAGACGGAGGCATATGGGCCACGCAGAAGCTGCAACCACTGACGAATAATAGCCAACATCTTTCAAGTTCTGCTCTAATGATGCATGCAGTAGACCGGACCTTGTGTGTTTATATCTGAAGGGGTGGCGGTAAGGGGGGCCAGGGGTGGCGGAAAGGGGGGCCAGGGGGGTTACTATAGTTATTAGGTCAGTATGTCTGCTTGGCTCTCTGTTTTGTGCACACTGGTTTACTTCCAGTTCACTTCACTCCTCTGTGTATCTCCGCCAGTCTCTCTTGGTCTCATACTAAATAAGGACAGGAAGTCTGGACATGGAGGAACTTTGGAATTCCAGGGAACGTAAGGTTTGCACTTGGCAGTGGCAGTTCAACTATCTACCATTACGAAAGCTCTTTGAGGCGACGCATCCCTCTGTGGTCGGGTGGCTGAGGAAGTGTCCACTCCTTGTTGACTGGACACTCGTCTTATTAGCCTCAAAGCCAGCCAGGAACAAAGGTTTGCTCATCAAGTATGTTTTAAAATGAACAATTGTAAGTTACACTCATGCCACAGGTCTCCACAGAACAGGCCTCGGGAACATATGGTATTCCCCATTTTAGGTAATGTGATAATAAAGACTTAATGACTCATGAACTCAAGAATCCCAAACACATGAATGTTGTCCGGAAATCTTTGTCTGATGATTCCTGCTGACAAAAACTCAACTCATGGCAGTCTGGGATCCTCGAGAACCCAACAAGCGATCACAATTTTACAAGCAATATCACAATTTATGGTGAGATTTTGGGTGAGATTGTCTTTGTGCTTTTTTACACACACAAGGTTAGAACTTTAATGGTTGGTCAATAAATCAATTGACAGAAAATCAATCTGAAACTATTAAATTACTTTCCAAGCAAAAAAAACACCAATCCTTTGCTGCCTCTCTGTTTTTTTTTATCATTTTAAATTGTTGATTGAACCGAAGACATTGAAGACTATACTTCACCTTAGGCTCTAGGAAATTATGTTTTATATTTTAAAGACTAACTATAAACTTAATGATAAATCAGGAAAATAGATTAGTGCTATAAATATCCATTATTTTCATTGTAGGAAAATCTAACAAATATTCTCTCGACTAAATGCTTAATTTGATGGGCAATAAAATGTCAGAAAATGGTGAAGAATGCCAGCAGTCCAAAAGTTAAACGATATTAAGTTGAGTAGTAAAACAAAAAGCAGCAAATGTGCACTTTTGAGAAGACAGAAACTGAGTGTTGCTTGATAAATTACTTTAATGATAGCTGCCAATTAACTTTCTACCACTCAACTAATTGACTGATCCTTTCAGGTCTAATGAAAGTAATAATTATAATTATTATGATATGTATCTCAGCTCTATGTGAGTTTTAACAGAACAGCTCTGACTCAATGTAGAGTGACCTGAAGTACATGAAGCATTGCAGCCCAACCTGCCAGCACCTTTATCTCAAGTCACTACTCTGATACTGTATTGTTATGTAAACAACTACCACCCACTGTTGTGTCTTGACTGTTATCAAACCTCGCTGTTATCTGATAGACATCAAGTCAGAGGGCGGGTGGGTCATGACAGGCTGCTGCATACACTTACTAAACCAGGTTGTCAAAAAGAGACATCAAACTTCTGTAGGGAGCAGGAGTCGGGCTCGAGCTGCAGTCACACGCAGAGGACAACTTACTCCGATATTCCCCTAAATTAGCTGGGTCACCGTCACCCAGCCGCACACATCCAGGTCAGACCTCGTGTGGCTGCCCCTGAAGAAGTGTGTCAGCATGAAATGGAGCACAAAACAAACAGCAGCCGACTTCTCCCCGCATGTTTGTGTCCATGCGGCCCCTCGGTGGAGCTCCTTTGTTCAACACACTGACAGTCTGTGTGAACCACCGACTCGACCGGGCGGCGAGCGTTGAGGCTGCAGGTTGCAGCGAAATGCTGCCGATAAAAAACACCCTGGGGTGTTAACGTCCCCCCCCCCTCCTCCTCCTCATCCTCCTCCTCCACCTCCTCGGCCGTGACGGGCAGGTGAGTGAACGTTAACACCCTGAAGCAGCCGTTACCGAGGCTAGCAGCCCGCCTGTCTCGGTTAGCTGCGTTAGCCTCGCGCACACAACACACGTCTCCGTTACTCACACGGTCGCTTCACTGGGTCGACAGTCGTACGTTGGGGGACTTGCGTAAATCGAGGGCCATCATTATTATCTCGTGACTGTCATTCGCTTCCCCGGCTGCTTCCCCACTGGACCATCCTCCTCTCTGCGGCCACCGGACCCGGCGGGGACGACGATGCTGCTGCTGAGCGCGGAGGGGCGAGACTGACCGGACGGCTCGGTGTGTTGTTGTGGCTGCCAAAGAGAAAAGCGCACTGCGCATGCTCGGAACCGACTGTCACACGGAGTGCTCGCACCTGATTGGTTGGCTGTCTGTGGTCGTTTGGCGAAACGTTGTTATTATACTGTAACCTTTTGGAAAAGTTGTGTTTTAGCTGCTATAACAGGTGAGTTGTGTATAACAACATCAACTAAATAATTTTAGAAATAGAACAGAATACATATATATATATATATATATATATGTACGTAGATATATAAGTATATATATATTGTTTGATTTCTAAATGTATTTATATATATATATAATATATATTGTTTTATTTCTAAATGTATTTATATATATGTATATATATATACATATATATATATATATATATACGTATATATATATATATATATATATATATATATATATGTATATATATACATATATATACATATATATATATATATATATATATATATATACATATATATATATATATATATATATATATATTCTCTTTTATTTCTAAAATTATTTATTTCATTTATATATGTATATATACACACGTGTATGTACTTGTTTATGATAGATTTAACCAGCCGGCAGAGTTTAAAAAACTGAAAACAGAATATAGGCTACATGATACTGTCAAACAGTGTGGATTGAGGGAATTTAAACAACCATAAAGCAACACGTGTTGAAACAAGACTTTATAACAACACTTTATTAACAGTGACAAAAATTATAAACTTTTTTTATATATTTACTGGAACATTTTAATTATTGGTGAAGCAAAAATAGAACAATTGTATTATTATTATTGATGGTACAAAAAAAACACAACACAACATTAATAAAATAGGAACATAGGGTCATACAAACTGAAAAGAAACATCTCAACCACTCAGCACACGACCTGCCAGCCAGTCACTGTCAGTTTACCACTGCATCTGTCTCACCCTTCTGACAGCAGATGCCCTGTGAGCAGGCCTGACACAAGTCGCTCCTATGCGGTTTGGTAAACTTGTTGTTTTTTGGGGAACTGTCACCACAAGCTATGTCGTCCTCTTCTCCGTAGCAATTCTTCCGGATTTTGGCACACAGTCTGAGCAAGACTTCTTCCACATCATTTGTGGAAAAACCAGGTAGAGTAAACGTATTGTCTTGGCAACTCTTACAGGCCTGTCCAAAGGGCCTCATGATCACTGTCCCCCGGTCACTTCGCAGCCGGTAATGGAACAACAACGTCACACGTGCTGAAGACCAGGCCTTGTGGCAAGATGGACACTGAAAACTGTGGGGAAAAGAGAAGACAACATATAAGAGTCAGAGCGTCTCAGGGTAACAGGTTTTACTACTGTTTTGATGCACATTTGCTTATTTATAATACTTCTGTGGATCTTGTTTCTTTCACTCTGTATCTTGTTTGCACTTTACCTCTGCTGCTGTGATCCTGTAAATTTCCCCTTGCGGGATTAATAAAGGAATATCTCATCTAATCTAATCTAAGCGAGATTCTACATGAGGTATTCTCAGATCAGCAGCGTTTCTTTGATGTATTTGTGAATAACAGAAACTTAGTAAGAGTAATTAAAAAAACATGAATCTAGAAAAGAATCCAAATACAATTAAAAATAAATAAAAAATGTAAAATATGTCTGAACTAAAATGATAGAGCTGTGCAGTTTTAGGCATGGTTTTGTGCAGAAATGTGTACAATTTTCCAAGATGAATATTTTACAATTGTTGAACTAACATTTAAATTAAGAAGGATCAATCTTCACATAACTGTGTTGGTAAATTATATCCTGTGTTCTTTTCAGGCACCACAATCAATACTTCTCAGACTACAAACGGAAACCAGAACACCTCTGATACAAAAATAGTATCCGGTTGCCTCCAGTTTCCACATGTGAATACAGAATCTGTTAACAGAGAAAGACCAACAAGACAGCCTGCTGCACATTCAGCCAACTTAGAAAAACACAAACTCTGTAGACAGTTTTCACAGCATTTTTTAACCTGATTGTCCATTACTGTAGTTTAAAGTTATATATCTTGTTACTTTGAGAATATGTAATAACAATACATACTGTCCAAAGCCACAGGTGGTGTAGATCTTCCAGCCTTTCTTTCTCTCCTCGTCGGTCTGGTTGTAGTCAAAGTTGAGACTCCACTGGTCTCCGTAGTCCAGCTCATTGTCATCGTCCAGCAGTTCCTCAAAGGTCTCCCTCCACAAGGAAGGAACCCAGTCTGCACGAGTGGAAAGGCAATCAAATATATGTGCCTGTGTCATAACACTGGAACAAATGACCAAACTCTCAACAAAATAAGGGGAAAAAACAGGGTCAAGCCCATCTTCCGTCTTTTTTAATAAAAATAAATAAATAAATGCATTCAATACAGCCGATTATAAACCCTAAATACTGACGTTAAATCAAATTGATCAAAACAAATATTGTGAAGCACCAAATCACAGAGCATATTATCGTATACTGCACACAAAAGACATGATATGTTACCTGTAGCTTTGCTCATGTTGTTCGGTGGTCCGGTTCTCTATAGGTGAGATGAGACGACGTCTGAATGTGGATGTTGCTCTGCAGACTTCTCTCTATTTATCACCGTCGGCAGCTTCTACTCAGGGAAACGAAACTTAACACAACAGTTTCGTTTTCCTTCTAGTCGACTTTAGGTGCTCGGTGTGACGCAGAAAAATGCAATGTCACGAGATAGCTTAATTACATTGCGACATATGAAAGGGGATTTTATATTATTATACTCTCCACAGTTAATTACTGTATTATGTAATGAATGGTGGCGATAGACAGGCATTGCATCATGTATGAAACCCCACTACCCCATTTAATTTGCCCCTTTGCCTGCAATAAATGTTAAATCAAATTAAAGTTTTTTTTCTTGTGTTTCTCTTAGAACTCATTTAATATTTGTTTAGCACTGTTGTTTTCCTGTTTGGGGTCTTTGCACACATTTGAACAATTTATCTACTAAACAACCATTTCTCATTTTTGTCATCACATTTTCAGTTTCCTCATGCTTATATGATACGTAGATTGGCTGTCGGTCCATGAATTATATGAACTGCTGTCGTTATTGTTTAATTTACAATAACATTGTTGCAAGTGTACTGAGTCCCAGTTAACACTCAAGTTCAGTGCAGGTCAGTTCAGTAGGGGGCAGTATAACACAGCTGGTTTATTCACACGCACCACAAACTGAAATGCACTTTTAATTGCAGTGCAGTTGAACTTAAGGCATCTTTTGGTGCACAGTGGAAACAAGTATTTCAAGAAATCAAGGGATTCCCCACAGGCCACTGGCTATTTCTCAGAAGTAGGCCAACTGGATCAGCTTTCCATAAGAAATTACATTAAATAAATACTTTCAATCACTGAGTACTGGAAACCACTCGGGTCGTGCTGCTGAAATGTTATCTTTAATTTATCCCTAGGGCCAGAGGACCCATTTAGCCATGACAGGGGAAAACACATCAACATGAATGTTAAAATAGTGTTGTTAATAGATGTATTTAACTAATAGGAAACTCACTTCCCATCTAAACATGATATTGAAGTTCTATTCTGCTCTTCATGGTAACCAGGAAGCGTTTGTCTGAACCAGGTGCCCCATCCAGCTGAGTCTGACCTGCTTTGTCAGCCTGTTCTGTTTGGTGACTGATATCCATCGTTGCATTGCTGCATGTTTCCGCCTCTATCAGTCCTGTCTACCTGTTGATCTACTTTTCCTTCTTTAGACCTGCATACGGCATTCTTGGACATTTAAAGCCCAAGTTATTAGTGAAAACACTTACGTCACCTTTCTACTTTGACGGCAAAACTGTCTTTGGTCTCTTATTGTAACTCTGAATTGCTTTTCACACCTAAAACTATTTTAGGACATCGTTAATTGCTTTAATGTTTGGTTTGAACCTCAACTACACTCTTGACATATAAACTTTATGTAAAAGCCAAGACAACTCCTTTACGTCCCGAGCACAGCCGTCCCGTCTGGTGAGGTTTAAAATGAAGCTCAAACACCTGTAATATGTCGGAGCTTGTTACGAATTCTTTTATTTTTCATTCAAATATCTTATTGAGAATAATGTTTGTTCTTGTGCTCGGGACATATTTGTTGCTGTTTCAAGTTAATTATTATTTAGTTGTAAAGGCAGTAACAATAACCTGCCAGTATTGAAGCGGCCATTGTAGTGACAGCATGATGATGTCACGATGATAAAGCAGACCCTTGTTTACTCCGTCTTTGTATCCTGTCTGTTAAGTTATGCATGCTGTTTCCTGAATAATTATTACTATCATTTCAGTTCAGTGGAAATAATAGCATCAAACTGGCAACACCTGTCACAGGTATGTAGTGACACTGTCAGTCAACACACACACCACACACACACACACACACACACACACACACACACACGCACACACACACACACACACACACATCACAGAATATAGGCTACATGATACTGTCAAACAGTGTGGATTGAGGGAATTTAAACAACCATAAAGCAACACGTGTTGAAACAAGACTTTATAACAAGACTTTATTAACAGTGAAGAAAATGCAAAACATGTTTTATATATTTACTGGAACATTTTAATTAGTGTTGCTGATGCAAAAATAGAACAATTGTATTATTGTTATTGATGGTACAAAAAACCACAACACAACATTAATAAAATAGGAACATAGGGTCATACAAACTGAAAAGAAACATCTCAACCACTCAGCACACGACCTGCCAGCCAGTCACTGTCAGTTTACCACTGCATCTGTCTCACCCTTCTGACAGCAGATGCCCTGTGAGCAGGCCTGACACAAGTCGCTCCTATGCGGTTTGGTAAACTTGTTGTTTTTTGGGGAACTGTCACCACAAGCTATGTCGTCCTCTTCTCCGTAGCAATTCTTCCGGATTTTGGCACACAGTCTGAGCAAGACTTCTTCCACATCATTTGTGGAAAAACCAGGTAGAGTAAACGTATTGTCTTGGCAACTCTTACAGGCCTGTCCAAAGGGCCTCATGATCACTGTCCCCCGGTCACTTCGCAGCCGGTAATGGAACAACAACGTCACACGTGCTGAAGACCAGGCCTTGTGGCAAGATGGACACTGAAAACTGTGGGGAAAAGAGAAGACAACATATAAGAGTCAGAGCGTCTCAGGGTAACAGGTTTTACTACTGTTTTGATGCACATTTGCTTATTTATAATACTTCTGTGGATCTTGTTTCTTTCACTCTGTATCTTGTTTGCACTTTACCTCTGCTGCTGTGATCCTGTAAATTTCCCCTTGCGGGATTAATAAAGGAATATCTCATCTAATCTAATCTAAGCGAGATTCTACATGAGGTATTCTCAGATCAGCAGCGTTTCTTTGATGTATTTGTGAATAACAGAAACTTAGTAAGAGTAATTAAAAAAACATGAATCTAGAAAAGAATCCAAATACAATTAAAAATAAATAAAAAATGTAAAATATGTCTGAACTAAAATGATAGAGCTGTGCAGTTTTAGGCATGGTTTTGTGCAGAAATGTGTACAATTTTCCAAGATGAATATTTTACAATTGTTGAACTAACATTTAAATTAAGAAGGATCAATCTTCACATAACTGTGTTGGTAAATTATATCCTGTGTTCTTTTCAGGCACCACAATCAATACTTCTCAGACTACAAACGGAAACCAGAACACCTCTGATACAAAAATAGTATCCGGTTGCCTCCAGTTTCCACATGTGAATACAGAATCTGTTAACAGAGAAAGACCAACAAGACAGCCTGCTGCACATTCAGCCAACTTAGAAAAACACAAACTCTGTAGACAGTTTTCACAGCATTTTTTAACCTGATTGTCCATTACTGTAGTTTAAAGTTATATATCTTGTTACTTTGAGAATATGTAATAACAATACATACTGTCCAAAGCCACAGGTGGTGTAGATCTTCCAGCCTTTCTTTCTCTCCTCGTCGGTCTGGTTGTAGTCAAAGTTGAGACTCCACTGGTCTCCGTAGTCCAGCTCATTGTCATCGTCCAGCAGTTCCTCAAAGGTCTCCCTCCACAAGGAAGGAACCCAGTCTGCACGAGTGGAAAGGCAATCAAATATATGTGCCTGTGTCATAACACTGGAACAAATGACCAAACTCTCAACAAAATAAGGGGAAAAAACAGGGTCAAGCCCATCTTCCGTCTTTTTTAATAAAAATAAATAAATAAATGCATTCAATACAGCCGATTATAAACCCTAAATACTGACGTTAAATCAAATTGATCAAAACAAATATTGTGAAGCACCAAATCACAGAGCATATTATCGTATACTGCACACAAAAGACACGATATGTTACCTGTAGCTTTGCTCATGTTGTTCGGTGGTCCGGTTCTCTATAGGTGAGATGAGACGACGTCTGAATGTGGATGTTGCTCTGCAGACTTCTCTCTATTTATCACCGTCGGCAGCTTCTACTCAGGGAAACGAAACTTAACACAACAGTTTCGTTTTCCTTCTAGTCGACTTTAGGTGCTCGGTGTGACGCAGAAAAATGCAATGTCACGAGATAGCTTAATTACATTGCGACATATGAAAGGGGATTTTATATTATTATACTCTCCACAGTTAATTACTGTATTATGTAATGAATGGTGGCGATAGACAGGCATTGCATCATGTATGAAACCCCACTACCCCATTTAATTTGCCCCTTTTCCTGCAATAAATGTTAAATCAAATTAAAGGTTTTTTTCTTGTGTTTCTCTTAGAGCTCATTTAATATTTGTTTAGCAATGTTGTTTTCCTGTTTGGGGTCTTTGCACACATTTGAACAATTTATCTACTAAACAACCATTTCTCATTTTTGTCATCACATTTTCAGTTTCCTCATGCTTATATGATACGTAGATTGGCTGTCGGTCCATGAATTGTATGAACTGCTGTCGTTATTGTTTAATTTACAATAACATTGTTGCAAGTGTACTGAGTCCCAGTTAACACTCAAGTTCAGTGCAGGTCAGTTCAGTAGGGGGCAGTATAACACAGCTGGTTTATTCACACGCACCACAAACTGAAATGCACTTTTAATTGCAGTGCAGTTGAACTTAAGGCATCTTTTGGTGCACAGTGGAAACAAGTATTTCAAGAAATCAAGGGATTCCCCACAGGCCACTGGCTATTTCTCAGAAGTAGGCCAACTGGATCAGCTTTCCATAAGAAATTACATTAAATAAATACTTTCAATCACTGAGTACTGGAAACCACTCGGGTCGTGCTGCTGAAATGTTATCTTTAATTTATCCCTAGGGCCAGAGGACCCATTTAGCCATGACAGGGGAAAACACATCAACATGAATGTTAAAATAGTGTTGTTAATAGATGTATTTAACTAATAGGAAACTCACTTCCCATCTAAACATGATATTGAAGTTCTATTCTGCTCTTCATGGTAACCAGGAAGCGTTTGTCTGAACCAGGTGCCCCATCCAGCTGAGTCTGACCTGCTTTGTCAGCCTGTTCTGTTTGGTGACTGATATCCATCGTTGCATTGCTGCATGTTTCCGCCTCTATCAGTCCTGTCTGCCTGTTGATCTACTTTTCCTTCTTTAGACCTGCATACGGCATTCTTGGACATTTAAAGCCCAAGTTATTAGTGAAAACACTTACGTCACCTTTCTACTTTGACGGCAAAACTGTCTTTGGTCTCTTATTGTAACTCTGAATTGCTTTTCACACCTAAAACTATTTTAGGACATCGTTAATTGCTTTAATGTTTGGTTTCAACCTCAACTACACTCTTGACATATAAACTTTATGTAAAAGCCAAGACAACTCCTTTACGTCCCGAGCACAGCCGTCCCGTCTGGTGAGGTTTAAAATGAAGCTCAAACACCTGTAATATGTCGGAGCTTGTTACGAATTCTTTTATTTTTCATTCAAATATCTTATTGAGAATAATGTTTGTTCTTGTGCTCGGGACATATTTGTTGCTGTTTCAAGTTAATTATTATTTAGTTGTAAAGGCAGTAACAATAACCTGCCAGTATTGAAGCGGCCATTGTAGTGACAGCATGATGATGTCACGATGATAAAGCAGACCCTTGTTTACTCCGTCTTTGTATCCTGTCTGTTAAGTTATGCATGCTGTTTCCTGAATAATTATTACTATCATTTCAGTTCAGTGGAAATAATAGCATCAAACTGGCAACACCTGTCACAGGTATGTAGTGACGCTGTCAGTCAACACACACACCACACACACACACACACACACACACACAGTCACAGAATATAGGCTACATGATACTGTCAAACAGTGTGGATTGAGGGAATTTAAACAACCATAAAGCAACACGTGTTGAAACAAGACTTTATAACAAGACTTTATTAACAGTGAAGAAAATGCAAAACATGTTTTATATATTTACTGGAACATTTTAATTAGTGTTGCTGATGCAAAAATAGAACAATTGTATTATTGTTATTGATGGTACAAAAAACCACAACACAACATTAATAAAATAGGAACATAGGGTCATACAAACTGAAAAGAAACATCTCAACCACTCAGCACACGACCTGCCAGCCAGTCACTGTCAGTTTACCACTGCATCTGTCTCACCCTTCTGACAGCAGATGCCCTGTGAGCAGGCCTGACACAAGTCGCTCCTATGCGGTTTGGTAAACTTGTTGTTTTTTGGGGAACTGTCACCACAAGCTATGTCGTCCTCTTCTCCGTAGCAATTCTTCCGGATTTTGGCACACAGTCTGAGCAAGACTTCTTCCACATCATTTGTGGAAAAACCAGGTAGAGTAAACGTATTGTCTTGGCAACTCTTACAGGCCTGTCCAAAGGGCCTCATGATCACTGTCCCCCGGTCACTTCGCAGCCGGTAATGGAACAACAACGTCACACGTGCTGAAGACCAGGCCTTGTGGCAAGATGGACACTGAAAACTGTGGGGAAAAGAGAAGACAACATATAAGAGTCAGAGCGTCTCAGGGTAACAGGTTTTACTACTGTTTTGATGCACATTTGCTTATTTATAATACTTCTGTGGATCTTGTTTCTTTCACTCTGTATCTTGTTTGCACTTTACCTCTGCTGCTGTGATCCTGTAAATTTCCCCTTGCGGGATTAATAAAGGAATATCTCATCTAATCTAATCTAAGCGAGATTCTACATGAGGTATTCTCAGATCAGCAGCGTTTCTTTGATGTATTTGTGAATAACAGAAACTTAGTAAGAGTAATTAAAAAAACATGAATCTAGAAAAGAATCCAAATACAATTAAAAATAAATAAAAAATGTAAAATATGTCTGAACTAAAATGATAGAGCTGTGCAGTTTTAGGCATGGTTTTGTGCAGAAATGTGTACAATTTTCCAAGATGAATATTTTACAATTGTTGAACTAACATTTAAATTAAGAAGGATCAATCTTCACATAACTGTGTTGGTAAATTATATCCTGTGTTCTTTTCAGGCACCACAATCAATACTTCTCAGACTACAAACGGAAACCAGAACACCTCTGATACAAAAATAGTATCCGGTTGCCTCCAGTTTCCACATGTGAATACAGAATCTGTTAACAGAGAAAGACCAACAAGACAGCCTGCTGCACATTCAGCCAACTTAGAAAAACACAAACTCTGTAGACAGTTTTCACAGCATTTTTTAACCTGATTGTCCATTACTGTAGTTTAAAGTTATATATCTTGTTACTTTGAGAATATGTAATAACAATACATACTGTCCAAAGCCACAGGTGGTGTAGATCTTCCAGCCTTTCTTTCTCTCCTCGTCGGTCTGGTTGTAGTCAAAGTTGAGACTCCACTGGTCTCCGTAGTCCAGCTCATTGTCATCGTCCAGCAGTTCCTCAAAGGTCTCCCTCCACAAGGAAGGAACCCAGTCTGCACGAGTGGAAAGGCAATCAAATATATGTGCCTGTGTCATAACACTGGAACAAATGACCAAACTCTCAACAAAATAAGGGGAAAAAACAGGGTCAAGCCCATCTTCCGTCTTTTTTAATAAAAATAAATAAATAAATGCATTCAATACAGCCGATTATAAACCCTAAATACTGACGTTAAATCAAATTGATCAAAACAAATATTGTGAAGCACCAAATCACAGAGCATATTATCGTATACTGCACACAAAAGACATGATATGTTACCTGTAGCTTTGCTCATGTTGTTCGGTGGTCCGGTTCTCTATAGGTGAGATGAGACGACGTCTGAATGTGGATGTTGCTCTGCAGACTTCTCTCTATTTATCACCGTCGGCAGCTTCTACTCAGGGAAACGAAACTTAACACAACAGTTTCGTTTTCCTTCTAGTCGACTTTAGGTGCTCGGTGTGACGCAGAAAAATGCAATGTCACGAGATAGCTTAATTACATTGCGACATATGAAAGGGGATTTTATATTATTATACTCTCCACAGTTAATTACTGTATTATGTAATGAATGGTGGCGATAGACAGGCATTGCATCATGTATGAAACCCCACTACCCCATTTAATTTGCCCCTTTGCCTGCAATAAATGTTAAATCAAATTAAAGTTTTTTTTCTTGTGTTTCTCTTAGAACTCATTTAATATTTGTTTAGCACTGTTGTTTTCCTGTTTGGGGTCTTTGCACACATTTGAACAATTTATCTACTAAACAACCATTTCTCATTTTTGTCATCACATTTTCAGTTTCCTCATGCTTATATGATACGTAGATTGGCTGTCGGTCCATGAATTGTATGAACTGCTGTCGTTATTGTTTAATTTACAATAACATTGTTGCAAGTGTACTGAGTCCCAGTTAACAC
>JACSYO010000667.1:0-52160 GCA_016806645.1 Ophiodon elongatus | reverse complement strand
GAACCTCTCCTCTTTAACCTCTCAAACCCTCATGTTCTCTAATGTTTCACTTTACATTCTAATGAAGATGAGGACTAAAACAAATCAACCTCACTTTCTCTTTCATACATTTCCTTTCTTTTTCTTTGTTTTCTTCCATCGTCCATATGTTTCCACTTGTCTGCTTGTTTCCCTCCAGCCACCCTCACAGCTACTTCCTAATGTAGTCCAATGAGAATGAGGCATAAAACAGGATTAAACAGCTTCCATCATGAACAGTATGCGTCCTAATGCTCCCGTCTCTGGAATACAAAATAGGATGTTAGTATATCTTGTCTGTGATTGGTTTATCTCTGTTGTTTTTGCATTATATTAGTGCACTGTATTATTTTGTGAAGTAAAGCGAGTGTCTTCATGACTAATATGTTCAATCACAAAACACAGCTCGAGTGTGTAAGACCAACCTCTACAGTCACTGTAACAGCTGTTTGATTGAACCTTTGTTTTTGCATTCTCATACACAGAAAGTAGTTTTTCATCAATAAGCGATCAAGCAGGATTATATTTGTCTTTTATGTTCTGCAGTTATAAGTCATCAAGAGACAGAAGCTTCTGCTAATGTTTTCTCTGTGGTCTCCGTCAGAGAATCTAATTACAGCTTAATGTTGTCCACTTAAAATGATTGTCCTCATCAGAATGAGTTAATGTGATTAAAGTGCTGGAGGATCAGCAGGGCCAGGACTGGGTCTGGTTTGGTTTAGATCTCATGATGTCACTTCCCTCTGGTTCAAGCTCTGATGCTTTTGGTCAATTTGTTCAGGTTTTTGACTTCCTCACCACAGCTGATTTATTTTAAAGAAAATAGAGAAATGTAGTTGTGATTTAAAATAGAATGCTTCTACATTAGTTACCTCTGACAGAGGGAGCTTCTGTGTTTATATCAGAATGATGTGTTTACATGTTCTAACTCAAGTTCTGCTCTTGCTAACCCTGCTGATGATGCATCTCATTTTGAGATGAGATGCATCTGGAATGATGACTATTAAAAAACTAAACTATCAAACAAACCAACATGTTAAACATATTCATATTTCATGTAAACATTCACATACTCTTCACAGAGCAGTTGTACCTCTGGAGATTTGCACTTCTGTCTCTGAATAACAAGACTTCCACTGTCAGACATGCCTGTGTTCAGCTAAGGCTCCAGTAATCCCTGTATTTACAAAGTCATGCTCATGAGAGCTTTGCTCTGTTAAAGGACACTGAGCTGTTGACTTCAGCCTTCATTTATTCTCCAGTGAACTATAATAATACACAAATATATAATAATGTAATAAATATAAAACGCATGCAGCTTTATTAAATATTGACACAACTTGTCGACACATCAGTCTCAGAATGTTAGTGGGACACAAAGCTTCCTAAAGGAGAATATGCAGATTAAGAACAATAACTGAACCCTGTGTAACCTCACACAAGAGTTGGGCCTCAGGAAAAGAGGCTCACAATAAAATATAGTAAACAGTTCTGCCCCACAGACATTTCCAGGATTACATATCTAACAGCACTCTATAGCCACCTAAGATTCAAATGTTGAAATTTACACTCAAAAGAGACTCAAGTTCAAAAGACAAGTGAGAGAGATGAAGGTTACAGCAGCTCTCCATCTCAATGAGGAGTCCTCCTTTTAAAAGTTCACAGACTTGAATTTCAAATGAATTTTCACTCAGGGAGAACTCTGAAGAAGGAAACAGTTTGAAACTTCCCACTCTCAGGAAGATTGAGAGTCCGGTCAACACATTCGGCTCCAGGTGCTTTTAATTGACTTTTCATCAATTCTCCACTCCAGATTTTTTTCTCTTTCTTTTAAAGCAAATGTTGAATAACCAGCTGGGACTCAGGTAGCATATATTCATAATTCATAATGCTGTACAGCAGCAAAGTACACATGGTCTTGTTACACTGGCATGTGTCAGTGAAACATCAGTAAGATCCATCTGGAGCAGAAAGTCTGCATCAACACCAACAAGGTTACTTTGGTAACAGCAAACATGAACCTCATTTAACTTCTGTGTCTCACTCACAACCTGCTTCTGTCTGAAGGGTGTCATATAACGTATTGGTGATTCATGAATAACTGTTGCTCCTCATTACAGGAGGTCCTCTCCTCCCTGCTCTTTTCTTCCTGAGGTTTTCTTCCAGCTGCTCCCTGGCTGGTAAATAGTGTTCATCAAGCTGAATGGATGAACTGTGAACGTGTTAGGATCACACAATCATTTTCCTCCATCTCCAGGATGCTGGTTAGCTTTACATAGTAAACAAATTACTAACCCTCCAAATGATTCATCCATATTGCATCTGTTAATCATAGATGGCAAATGATCACACTGCATTCATTCAACATATGAAACACTTAATACTCATGAGGACTTTTCTCTAAGCCTCCCATAAAGCGGATGAGACTGGATTCTCATGTCAGAATAATGCAATATTTTGCATCTAATGAATCAAATATTCAGCTCACATATATCACAATATGTGTATCTTTGAAGTGTGACTTGCGGTGTTTACATTATTGTCTGCTATCACATTTGAAATGACTGTCAGATGGTTTGCATGTTGACAATACTCCACAAATAAATCCAAACACACTCCCTATCAGTTGTTATAGCAGACCTGTCACAGTGACTCACAGATTTAATGGGAAATTAAAGTGAGGGTCTCAGATCGGTTTAGATGGTCCTTTCGTTTTGCATATTATTAACAGAATCTGAGTTATAATGGATATTTGTGTACTTATTTCCTTCGTCCCAATCTTCTCTTCGGTAAACACTGGTACATGAAGTGAAGTTTAAACGCCTTATAAAAAATATTTTCCCATAAATCACCTTTGGTCTGTGTTTGAGGAAGATGTGTTGGGGCTTGCTGGAGCTCCAGTCTGCTCCGTCACAATGATCCACTCCACTGGTCTGTAGGAAGACCACCTGGTCTACTTCCTCTCTGCTTCCTGTTCTCTCAACAATTCACACAGTAAATGTTGGTGTCAAAGACAGGATTACAGCATTGTGTTCATGGATCAGAGTGTGTGAGTTTGTAGATGGGGCAGATTATTGCTGTTAAACATTAAAGAGCAGTGTGTACTTCCTTAGAAAGAGATTGAATAAAAGTCAAACAATTTAAAATCCTGATTGCACTAAATCCACTGAGTGCTGGTTCTCTCTATCAAAGTATTTCTTGTGACGCAAACTTTCTCTAAAAGAACTGCAGAAAAGACAGAGATACACTAAGACATGTGATCTCCATGGAAACAATGACTACTTCAATTTGCTCAGCATTTAAATGTTCTGCTCACTTTGAGGCTCATTATTTTTATTCTGGTGTGATGATAAAACATGGTGAGTTTCTCTATTGTTGTAAAAAATGAGATTTGAGGTCTCCAGGCTTTGTTTGTCACAAGGTAATGAAGGATTATTTTCTTTCTATTTAGACACTGATTGATAATACAGGTGCGTATGAGAGAGCTGCAATTATATTGGAGAATGTTTGCTCAACATGAAGGATTTAAAAAAAAATTCCAACAGATAAAAGAAAAATCAGTGAGAGCAGATTGAGTTCAATGCAGTGCAGAAATCTATCATGCAAAGAGACTGATGCTCTGCAGACTGACCTTTGACCCTAGAAAAAAATATTTGAGCCAGAGTGTCTGCAGCAAACAGCTGAACTCCAACATTTGTCTTTACTTCTTTCCAGCAGCGCAGCCTCACTTTACTTTTCGTCCCGAGGCTGCTGATTCATCAGTATTATTAAATGCAGCGACCAATGAAGAGATCCATGACTGAACCACTGGGCTCAGTGATTTCACCACTTTTATGACCGTCAGCATAGAGAGCACCTTTACCAACCATTACTTTGTAATGATTTCAGCTCCGTGTTTAATTTTCCTGTGGATCTGATCCACATGGAGGTGGTACCTGAACATTTCCATAATGTCAGCTTTCATTCAAACCTCCCACTGAATCATCTCGGCCCTGATTGATAGCTGAATGAATAATAACTCAGTCTTTGAAACAGGATGCTGTGAGCACAGCTCTACCTCTCAGCTAGAGTTTCTTAGAGGGAGGAAAGAGGGAATGATTGACAGCTCCCGGGGACTAAACATCTCCTCCAGCTGCATCAAGAGCTCAGAGGACAGGCTGCTGTGGCTACAGAACAGACTGACTGACAGAACTGGAATCAGACACTGCAGAAAGACGAGGAGACAGGAAACAGTGAGGAGATCTTTAAAGGACAGAGTGGAGATTCACTTCGACACTGTGTTCCTCTGCTTCAAATTCAGTCTTTACTTATACATGCACTTCACTACCAATAAATTAGAGTGAAACATTAGTTTCCCTGAGCATTAACAATCATTATTATGTGTCAATATATAATGTATATCATTACTGAAGTTTATTTAAGATGGTCTTGATGATTTACTAACACTACTTTTCATCAAATAGAGAGAAAGAAAATATAATTATGTTTTATGAGTTCAAACTAAACTTGCCTAAAACCATTTGACATCGATCCACATTAATTCCTCACACTACTAATGATGAGTTTGTAAGATATTCATATTCTTTTCTAAACCGTATCAGCCTCATGTATCTGAACCTCTGAGTCCCTGAGAATATTTCTCCTGGATTAGACTTTCTGTTGGCTCAATATCCAACACGACAACCAGACTGTTATCATGTTAGTCATTAATCTTCCACCATCTATAGATGTTTTATTAGAGCTCATATGTGATTCTATTGTTGCTTTTTTTTTTTTTTTTTTTTTTTTTAAAAGAAAAACATAAGCTTGCAGAGGAAAGTGGGAGAAAGTGATGAACTCAGTCAAACTTGGAGTGATGGATGTCAGTAGATTTTGTGCATTTTTATTGTTATTTCACCTAATAACTAAGTGAGGTTATTAGTAGCTGTTGGCTTCCTGTTCTTACTTGCAGACGTCACATGAAGCTGCCACCTGTGTTATTTATTGAAATACTCAAAAGGACAAAGTTGCCCTTTGTTGATTACGCATAATTATCTGAAAGTGAGGTGGAAATATTTTGAGCTGTTGTCATCAGTTTAGTGTCCAAAGCTGATCATGATGCTGAAACCTTGTGGGGTTGACTCTTGTTCCGTCTGTGACCCTCAGTTACTCAGTTCAGGAGAGAAAAGGACTTCATGTTTTTGTTGGAGGGAGGAAAGAACTTAAATCCACTGCTTCTCTCTTAATGCAAATTAGTAAATTAAGAAAAGGAAGTATCGTCTCATATTTCATATAGACCAATGTTATTTTTGACAAAGATGTCTGCATATATGTCAGGTTTTACTAGCAAGTCCTTAATGTCAGATTATGAGAGGTGAGTGGAGGAGGAACACATTGACTTGTTGTTGTTCCAGCAGTTGAGAAGAACGATGCTGTAGCCTCTGGTAAAATGTGCATTATGGACATTTAACAGTGAACTGGCATTTGGCCAGCTAAGCCCAACTAAAAATTAAATCATCTCTTTGGGAAAACCTTCTCCTCACCCTGTGTAGTATTTTAGTAATCCCTTCAGCATAAGGCTTTGAAGAAGAAGAGGCTCTATTATCTCTATCTCCTCACAGAACAAGCATGCCACCCCCTCAGCTGGAGCAAGGTGGGTAACCCTCGTGAGTAACCTCCCCACAGGAGCAGGAGTGTGTTCCTCTTTGGGAGGTTTACAGAGCGAACAGCGGTGAGCGTGAGAGAGAAGAGAAGAGAGACAGACAGAGAGACGAAGAGTGAGAGATGTGTGACAGACGTAGTAAATGTGTCTCGTGAGATCAGTCCTTCAGGGACAAACGCTAAATGGGATCAACAGCAGTGTTGATGTTGTTCTGCCTCAGTGACACAGTGAGTCAACAGCTGCTTGTTCTGCTAAAAGCCTGACTGTCCTCCACATCCCTTCATGTGTATGCACACCAAGAGAAACACACACACACACACACACACACACACTGTACTAGCAGATATCTGAGGTCCTCACCCTGCACCTAAGGGTGAGTCCAGACTCCCTGCAGAGGAAGCTCATTTTACCAGAGCTCATGACCATGTAGGTGGAGGTCTGAGTGTACAGTACATATCAAGCTGTCAACTCAACACTGGTGGTCTTTATGGACGCTTGTAGCATGAGTAGCATTTAATCCAATAACAGAATGAAGTTAGTGGTTCTATGTGGTCTGAGGTTTCCTCTCTAATCTACAGCCTCACTGCTATTTAATATTTACAATGAAATATTCATTAAAAGTTCACAAGGGCTGCTGAAGAATTCATATTTGCCTGATCTTGATAGTGAGAGTCAAAGTAATAACTTAATACAAATGATTTTGTTCCAATGTTGATCTCCATTGACTTGCTCTCTTATATTCACCTGACAAACCACCAATCCACTCAGAGACGGAGAGAATGTGTTTGTAATTCACCATAAAATGACAGATGACTCCAGATAACCTCGTCTTCTCTCAGCAGTGAGGTGGAGCTTCAAAGCTGGAAACTATGGAAGTAACTTGGATGTGAGTTGAGAGTTTCTGTTTTCTCTTATGTTTTACATATCAGTGCTCTGACTCTGCATCTTACATTTAACAATCTCTATATCCATTTAATATTAGAGTGAATGGAGGCAGGGGGATGTTTAAAAGCTCCCAGAAGGGCTGTTTATGTCTCACACTGCTGATGGAGCTCTTATTGTATTGGAGGAGACAGTATATCTCCTCTTCTCCAGAGTAGTAGTGGCAGTAGTAGTAGTAGTAGTAGTAGTAGTCGTAGTAGTATTGTGTTTGAGGTGTGTGCATGTGTGTGATAAGCACAGATGAGTAGTTTTGACACCTGGGTAGCAGGTTTTTAAACATTTGCAGTCTGGTAAATCTAGTTATCAGCTCAAGTGGGAAAGTACATGTTATCTTTCTCACTAATGTTAAGTATTATCAGAAATTTACCTCAGCTGATATTTTTACTCTGTTATCACAACGCTTTTCACTTTATTAAATATGCTTTTTTATAACTTTCGTTCCAAGAAGTCCTTCGTCTCCCCGGAACTTTTCTCAGAATACAATACTAAAGAAAGTGAAGATAAGATCTTTTTTTTTCGTCTTTCCTCCAGACAGAATGTATTTGCATTTCAAAACTAGGCCAATTTTCAAATATGAAAAAAAAATTAAACCTTTGTATTAATATGTTCTACTCAACAGAAGCTTTCTGTCCATCTCTCATTATATCTCTTACCCTCTCTCTATACAATATGATTTACTTTTATATGTAATCATCTGGTCCAAATTTAATATGAAGAGGGAAAGAAAGAGATTTAATAAATGTCTGCAGTGAAAGTGGTTTGAAGAGAAGTTGAAGAGGAAACAGTTTAGACGTCAACAAAACAAACTCAAAATTATGTAGAAAAACTGTTGCAGCTTCTTGTTGTTTTAGCCTTTTTTACTTCATTGGTTCTGTCCATGAGCCCTGCAGTTTACACATGAAATCTATTTTATTTCTTCTTTTTCCATCAGATACAAAGAGAAGCTACCCGTGACCTCTTTTCTCATTATCTGGGATATGAATCTCACACAGTAATTATCTTGTGATATTATTGTATTCTGAGAAAAGTTCCGGGGAGACAAAGGACTTCTTGGAACGAAAGTTATAATAAAGCATATTTAATAAAGTGAAAAGCGTTGTGATAACAGAGTAAAAATCTCAACTGAGGGTTCATAAGCCAATGGCAGGCCACAGCCCCTCAACAGCGGTCCCGAAGAAGCAGCCTGCGAGAGTTATCTGTCTGCGCGCATTGACCTAAGATTTGATAATATAGTCCAGTAAAAATGTGCATCGTCGCCTCTCATTGGCTCAGTTTTGTAGCGTGGATTTGGTTAAAGTTGTATGATAGTAGAATCGATGATTTCCGTTGGTTTAGAATCGGTGCATCGCCTCCTCCAGGCTTACCGGCACTTGAAGTCATCTCTCCTCCCTCTCGTAAAGTTGAGCTGAACAACCCCCCTCCAGGGGAGTTGCTTATCAGTTTTATTGGGGCCTGGTAGTGGCCTCAGTCTCCTGAAATCCCCTCTCTTTCTATCACATTCCTTATTTACTGGTGTAAGTCATATTATATTATTACAACCTAACAATAGCTTTAAATTTATGATAATACTCAACAATATACACTTCCTGGTTTATAACTTATAAAATATCCCCACATAAATATGCAAGTGTTGCAGTCAGGTTATCTCTTTCCCTCACTGTAATGTCTGCATGACATGAACATGTAAAGTTAAAAAGAATGAAGGAAACAAAGAAACCTATTTCTTTTTACCAAATTTGGTGAAGGAGAAGGTGTGTGTGTGTGTCTATGGCTCTGCCCTTTACTTTAAATTATTTATATGAGTACTCTGAGTATATTTTACTAAATAAAACATATTAGCATATTTTCTCTACACTGTGAATGTGCTGATGTAAATCAGTTAAACACTGCGATTTGAGCTTTGAAATATTCATGATGCAATTTGTAAAACCCCCTGATGTGACTATAATTTATTTCAAGTATACAAGTTGTGTTATGTTGCTGTCAGAACCCACTTCAGTCCCAGCAGTGTTCCAGTTATGTGTTCTTGCACAGAAGCTGAACTGGGCTGCATCTCTCTGTCAGAGATGGTGAAGAGGCCTTCTGATGACTGTGTGTCTGCTGGCTGCTGCTTGGAATAAAGTGAAGTGTCTTTGCAATCCATTCAGTCCATAATAAGTCCTCTCACATTCACCAAAACCTCCACAGGGAACTTTTTTGAAGGACACACATAAGTGGAACAAGCTTCAATCAACGAGTAATCCCACATGATGAAATCATTTAAAATACAACATGTCTTAAGGTCATTTTAAGGTTTGTGTTAAATCATTTTATAAACTGACACAAGTCTCAAGGCTTTGCAACATCTGAACTGATGCATTCATATATCTACACAATAACAGTGTTATACAGTGATAGCATCATAGTTTCCATGTAACACACACAGTGTCATATTACTGAGTAATATGTGGTTGGAAGCTAGGTTGGTAAGTGAGGTCATCATGAGTACCCACTTTCACTTTAACCTTTATATATGTATATACATATATGTATATTTGTATATGTATATATGTATCATGTATAGGGTTTTACGTCCTCTGAGTATCTGTAATTTGTAATGACATAAATATAGACATGAAGAGAAAGAAGTGTTAGGTTTTATTAATGTTTGGATGAACAAAAAAGGTCCTTTGTAGACACCAATAATATTTGATATTTGGTTATTGCCGTGGCTTAATGACCCATGGGAGTGGAGCAATGGAGGAAAATTGCCCTTCATTGCCTGCAGTATTGCACAGGAACAATTTGACTGTCCCTCCGAATATAAACATGACTGTGAAAATGTCTGCAACATGCATTCAGATCATCAATTGAAGTCTTTGTACGAAATTGATGTGCACTATTTTATCTTTATGACATTTTCTTTTCAATATTCGATACAAAAATAATGATTAATATGATCAGCTAGAACCAATGTTGTCACAGGACAATCCATTCATTAAAACAAAAGGTGACACAGCTGTGATTGCTGTCCTCATCCTTTAGCTATGTCTTCATTATCCAGCATGCTGAAGACATAACTGGGAGCACAATAATCCCCTGAGGCTGATCACTGAGCTGAGCCAGTGTTAATGCTTTAAAAGTCACACACTGAAACCAGCAGGTAGAGGACTGGTGAGGTGGAAGCAGAGCGTAACAGAAGCCAGTGGAGGAGGAACAAGTGTTTTAGGTAATTTCAATACAGCACCTTGTTATGAGAATGGATTGTGTGCGATGTGTGTAGTGATCAGTGCAGACTGACAACATATGACCTTGTGTCCTGTCTGAATAAACACTGCAGTTCAGCCAGAAACACTCGTCAAGTGAAACCACTTCGACTGATTTAAATATTTATTGTTACAAGAGCGTTCATAAGAAAAGAAGCACTTTACTTGTTTTTTCAACAAAATCCATGGAGATCTGAACAGGTGATGCAGCAAAACATTAGTGATGGTTGGATCAATACCAAACATATCAATAATTCAGGACCTGAATCTTCCTTTTTAACAATCTATGTCCATCATTACTTTTAGCTAAATACAAACTCATGCAGTCTCCCATTTGTTTTGGATAAAATTACAGTAAATGTCCCAAAGTGTGATAATTGTTTTCTGTGAATATTAATCTGCTATGTTGAAGAAAAAGAGACATATCTCTTACAGTAGGAACATTTAATTGTGATGTAGAGATTTGTCTCTATATCTCTGTTTGCTGCTCATACTGAGCTGCCAGTGGGTGGTAATAGTTGTACTCTGTCTTCTCTGCACTGTCTTTGCCTCTCACAGTTAGTGTCAAACTGTCTTTTTGTCCTCCATGACTGCAGAGTCACCAGTGGGTTTTATAGTTACACTCTCACCTTTCTCTTCTTCTTCTCTTCAGCACAACGTCATTCAGTCTCTCTAGTTTGTATCCACAGTTTCTCTCAGATATGTGTTGTGCAATGTGTGTATTGTTGTCTCAACTTGTCCTGCATAGCAGACGTGATTTCATTGTGTTTCACTCCAGAGCTTGACTTTCATTTGTCCAACTTCACACGCTCTTATACTGCTCTTTACTCATTCTACATAATAATAGTGAGACAGGCAATACTCTGACCACGACACAGTCTCTACAAGGTCTCTCTGACCTCTCTGCTCAGAGAGGGTGACACCGCAACACATCACACCTCCCCTCACCTCTCTGCCAATATAGCAATGTGACTGGCCTGAAGTCACATGACCATACACTCAGCCCATCCATGTGTGTCTCCTTGGCTGATATGTGAGTGAATGTATATGATTGGTGGTCTTTTATATTTGGATATAAATGTATTGACATACGTCAATGGCCAGAAGTCAATAATTATTTTTATTCTTTTAATTGTTTAAGCTTAATGTCCTAATTCCTTAAAAGTGAGAGCAGTTTATATTTGAGAGAGAACAAAACAATCCATGATATAATGTCTCACTCTACAAACAGCCTCTTGTGTCAGTGAGCTAAACGCTGTAGTGTCAGTGTACTGTCTCTGTCCATGGTGCTGACCAAGAGCCTGGATCAACCATCTATCTATCGCTGTATTTCAGTTCAACAAAACATTTAGTCAACAGTCCACACAGTGTGTTTCCTACATATGTAGTCTGCTGGCAACTCTTTGAACTGTTTCACCAGCGATGCTCCCTGCTGTTCTTGCTGTCAGTCATAGAACAGAGGACCCATATCTGGGATGAACAATGCCATAATTATGAATCAAAACACCCTGGCTTTTTAGGAATCTGAAGTGAAATAAAATATACCTCTGTGCTACTAAAGTGATTTTAGACAATAAAATCTATATTTTTGAAATTTAGAGCATCGAGACTTAAATTGAAGATGTCACTACGTTATAGATTCAGTATTTTTCCAGGTCTGGAGCGCTCCTGCTCTAGGATTTGTATCATGGTTACATTGCGACTCCAGTATTTATACTGTTATAGAATATACATTGATTGTGAAAGTTTACAAGACTTTGATTACCGAATTGTAAAGCCCCAAAAAACTCAAAGTAATTGTCCATTATAACTTGTGATTTTGGCACAATCTTTATATTTTGTTAAAAGGATTCCCACATCAGACAATGAGAAATTCTGCCAACATATAAAAGCTGTCATGTTTCACCAACAACCACTCGAGACACACATTTGTATGTTTATTTGGGCCAGAATTCAAAACAGATCAAGAAGCTACACAAAGCTTTCCAGGAAATATCTTCCATAAGACCAACTTTTATGAGAAGAAAACCTGCTATGACAAGTAAAAAGGTCCCTTTAGAAGGAGTCTGCTGAACGAGCTGTCGCTGCCTGAGACGTCAGGAGTGTAACAGTAGAAGGTCATTCAGGGGGTTTAACAGGGTTTTAGAATAATACAACAATACTTGAGGTACGTTGTGGGAGACGAACAGAAATTTAATGATGTGTCTGTCTCTGTATCCCTCTAACATGCTGGCTGATGATTCATCATCACTGCTGTGTTTTGTAGAGAAGCTTCATGAGAGTGAATTAAGTGAAGGACATAAACTGGTAAAATGCTCCATTGTCATAAATCAATTTGTCAACATAAACAAGAGCAATCTCACACTTTTTTATACTGGTGTTATTGAAGTAATACAAATTAGGAAGCCATTTATTAATTTAACATTTTACTTGTCTAACATATTAACTGTTGGTAAAATTTAATAAAATGGCTGATATAATAGATATGTTTTGAGAATAGCAAAAGAGTCACTGGATACTGGATACATCATCAGCTGACAAACATCATGTTTCACTGAGTCTGTGCAGAGCCTGATTAACTACACATGTGTGGATATTGTGAGTCCTCCTCCTATGTGGATATCTATGATGTCATGTAGCCAGGAAGCCATCTGTCCAAATGACCCAGCTGGACTGAAATCTGTGTCTCTATTAAACCTTTCTGGCTGTTCCATATTTCTTATACCAGACCATCACTGGCTGAATGTCTTTGGAGGTGAGGAGACACAGAAAGTGATGATTACTTAAATGTTTTGGCTCGCTCATCCCGATGTTGATTAAAAAGTGTCCTTTTCATAATATTCTGATCAAACAGTTCTGAACAGGATGGTGTAATGCAGCCTCTTGCTGTGGCTCTGTGTTTAATAGCAGAAACCTGGTTGAGGCAGAGCTGCTGAGTCTTTAGTCTGAGAGGACTTTCATCTTGGTTGGTTTCCTGCTGTGCTGTGGTTTGTTTGTGTCAGCAGTCTCTAGTCCAGCTCCCTGCCTGTTGCTGCTTCACAGTTCTGACCCTCAGCAGTGAAACAGGCTCAGTCTGGCTGTTTGGTTTGACTGTAGAGATGGATGGTCATATGTGCATATGTGTGGTGTTGTGGGTGGGTGGTTGTTTTGTGGGTGTGTGGTGTGTGGTGTTTTTGTTTTTTTTTTTTGGTGTTTTGTTTGGTGGTTTTTGTTTTGGTTTGTGGTTGGTGTTTTTGTGGTGTTTTTTGGTGTTTTTGTTGTTTCTGACTGTTGTTCTTCCAGTAGGATGAACATATTATTATTCAGTCCACAGACACACTTTGCTGCAGCAGTGCTGCATTGATTGAAGCTTCTGTGGTTAAAACTGCCAGGATTTAACTAAATACAGAATAGATGCATGCTGGGAGCTTCTGCTGTGGGTTTCGAAAGACAACAAATCCATTCATCTGTTCATCCAAACTCATTAATATAGATTAAATTACCACAGACTGATTAAAATATCCCAGAGAGAAATAACTAATGTCAGATTTTTCACATTTAATGGTTTTAGAGTGAATGTGTATGAGGTTGTTGTGATGCCATCACAAATAATTGTTTAGGTATGAAGAAAATGTTGATTTAGAAAGTGAAATTGAAGGATGGAGCAGGAGAGGAGGAGGTGTGAGGTCTTTACATGTTTAATATTTCACTTATTAGTTCTTCCTCACTGCTGGAAGGTGTGATCATCAGCGTCCTCTCATGTTGAGAAAAACTACGAGAATAACAGCAACCTTTAACTCAAGCAAGTTGTGTTGGTAGAAATCCACATTTAGACAGGAAGCTCTTGTTCTCCTGAACAATGGGAGGGATTCATGGAGATGTTCATTATCACTGACTCGTTCTGTGCATTAACCTAGTTATATAGCTTTAGCTAAATACTGACCCTTCATTGTGGCCAAGCAGTAATCACCATAACATCTTTTCTTTGAAACTGAAATTCCCCAAACTGTGAAAGTATATGTTTTTTATTTAACCTTCACTTATGTTTGTTCTTTCCTCCTTCCTCCACTCTCAACTTGTGTGGTTGATACACACCTTCAGCTCTTGGAACAACATTGATTCTCTTCTGTCCACTTGAGTTCTTTGAGTAATTGTTTCAGCCAGTCTCTATATATCATATAATTTAATCTCAGAAAAGCAAAAAACATCAAAAACAAAACATTTAAGAAATTGTTTTTTCTGCTTCCTTCACTCAAACATGACTCACTGCTCTTCCTCAAACTAATTACTTTCTTTCCCCTTTAACCAAGGTTTACTCATAAAAGACAATCTGAATGCAGCATAATGGATGTGACAAACGAGATGGAACTACAGCCAGACAGAGTAATGAAGCCAGGATACATTTATCTATCACTGCAGAGAGAAGGACAGAGACAGAGAGGGGGAGATGAAACAAGAGAGACATATGACAGAGATACTCAAAAGAAGGAGGACAATAAAATATCCCTCTGCACAGTTTTCTATCCTGTGCCTGTAGTCCAGCACTGGAACATTGAGTGTCTGTCTCTCCCACTCTCTCTCAAAGAGCACTGGACCTGTAGAGCTGAGAACAATGACTGGCAGAAATAGCTTTTAATGGGACATCTCCATCTTTGGGGGTTAACATGTCAACAACCACAACGTCACTAGTTTGAGTCTAATTGAGACAACTATGTCCCTCATTTCCTGTTCTGTCAAGATCACAAAGTTGTCCTGCACTAATATACTAATTTTGGTTTCCTGAATTAGGACAATTTTCTGTTTTACAGTGTGTGAAAACTATTGTTGTTGTGTTGTTTAATGTGGTCCATACATTTTAACCAGAAGGATGAGAACTCCTGCTGTAGTAAACTGAAGATCATTTAAATGTATTTAAATGTGCTGAGTGATGGTCAGTCCAAGTCTTTGTCATGTGGCAGATGTCACATATTATAAATTAAATGTTTTCCTGTACTCACTCAGGTTTTGTTTTAGTTTTGATTCTACTTTTTCTTCACTCACAGTCTGTGATCACTAATTCAATCCAATAAGCAGCTATACTTATTTCCCCCCATCACGTTTAATCAGCGCTCTGAACATCCAGACTTTAATCTGACGTTAATGTTCTCTTGAATTGGAATCCTGACAGACATAAAAACATCATGGAGAATACTTTTGTTGATAAAGTCTCTCCTGACATGACGAGTAATGAACATCTTCAGCACAGACACACACACACATCTACATACTGAGAACTCCTGTGGTGTTTGAACCAAACTGATTTGTTTCTGCTTGAAAAGAACTCCAGCGTCTTCACAGTTGTTCTCTGTGCTGTGTGATTGATGGAGCAATTAGTCCATGAAATGGTCCAACATTACATCCTCCCCCTGGTCTTTATGTCAGGCTCTTCAGTGGAGCCGACCTTTATGATCATCGTTCTACAGCCTCACGCTGTTTGAATCATCAAACACATGATCCAACACAGTCACAGAGCTCCATGTGTGTAGAGGCTAGTATTGTCCTTCTCTGATAGAGGTACAGGTGCTGATATATCTGGGAGGCTAACTTCATGAAAACATGTTTTCTATGAATTGTTGAAGGAGAAAATGTTCAGTGATTGATCATAACATCTAAAAATATGAATACAGTGGTGATGATGTCCTGTTAACTCAAAAACACTTTCCACATTCAGAAGTTGTCTCTGATTAAGTTACTGCTGATTCTGCCTCTACAGTATTATTTTCAAATTATATTTTAACTTGGAAGCCACTTATAGTTTGTTCTTGACTCACATTGTGGATTCCCTTCACACACTGCCCGCACGAGTGCAGATGTGACGACACTTATAAATGCACACTTCCATAAACATTTACTCCTCATTAAGTGCATCCTGCTGTTCTGGTGGGTGGCATGAAGGCGCTTGTAGCGATCATGTAAAGCAGCATCTGTTCCCGTCACAGGCTTCAGGAAACAGCAGAGAGAGAGAAGAGCCGGCCTGAACTCCCTGCAGACTGACTGCTCCCTGAGAGCCACACACACTCTGGCTGGAGACAGGCTTTTGTAGGAAACAGCACTTTGTATCGCTGAGAGGAATCAAAACACTCTCATGTGTAGATATTATGGAGTTATTATATTTTAAGACAAGTCACACGGACAGAGCAAACAGGCAAAGCAACAGTAGAAAGCCCTGAAGTCTAAAGCTATTGTATGTGTCATCACTGTGTATTAGATAACACTGGGTCGAGGTCAGTATTCAACCTGTGAGGCCTTTAATATCATGAGGGTTTGTTCTTCATAGAAATAACTTTAAATGAGCCACACTGAATGCTTCATTTGGTTTGAGGTCCTTTTAGCCTTTAGATTAAGTGTTAATTAGAGGAGAAATGAAGTGTGGCAGAGAGATTAGAAGAATCTCCTCCTCCAGGTGTCACCACCTCCACTACACAGGCAGTAATCTCACCACATGCAAATGTCTCTCGATTAATATGCATTTGAATCCCATTCCATGCAAGTCTGTTCATATTTCTATCCATGATCACCCCTAAATATGAAAACAAACATCGTTCTAACATTTATAGTCCTATAAACTAAAGCCTTTGTTTTGGAAATATATAAAAATAGAAGTGGGGCCATCTCTACACGCTGCAGAACTCTGATATTTTGAACGTTAACATGGTCAGGATTATAAATTGAGAAGGAGAGAAAAAAGATACATTGAGAAACAATTGGCACAAGTCAGCATCCTGAGGAAAAGAGAATAAGTAACTCCACTAGACAGAAATGTATCGCTGCACTTCAGAGGCTCAAATTCAGAATTGATTTTCTTGAGTCCATTTCCCCAAAGAAAGAATTCTGACACTGAATAATTTCCTAAAGTACACGACACCATTGCTGGTCTGACCAGATACTTCACTGGAGAACATGATAGACCCTCTGCTTAATGCTCCTGGTTGGCTGCACTCTGAGGAACAACTCATTCTCTCATCACTAAAGTATACTTGTTCTGAAAACTCTAAAGTACAATAATCAAGTTATTATTTTATCCTACAAAAAAATATCCTGTATTAATGAATTAATACCTCTCAGTGCTTACTTACATTCAGCTCTCACTCATGTGGGATTAATATGTTTTTCAGTGCTGAACATTCAACTCTGTAATATTTTCTCTTTTTCTTTGGAGACATCTCAAATGAAATACATCCATTTTTATCATCATCACTGTATTTTAAAACATTTATCACATTTCCATCTTTTAAAGTCCCACATTCAGATTCTGATACTGAGCCTTTTACTCTTAAATGTCAACCCTTTAAGCTATAGAGGAAGTTATCACTATCAGCACTGAGCTACATTCAAATAATTTCTCTGGTTTCTGTGGACCAGTGAAGTGTCATCAGATGTGACAAATGCAGAGTGACTCTTGCTGCTGGGTTTAAGGCAGAGAAGAACCGATACAACACTCTGACAGCTGCTCTGTAGCTGTAAACTTGTAAAAAGGAAGCGAGTCCGATCAGATGTCACAGAACAGTGGAGACAGACAGCAGCAGGACCACCACTGTTGGCCAACATCTGCATTTAGCAAAGACCAAAGCATGTGGTCTGTACAGACTGTAGACTGTAATGTGTTGTGAGGTAAATCATCAGTGAGATGAGAAAAAAAGTAAATACTCCATCCTCTATCAATCCTCTTTCAAATATATTCACTTAGATTATTCTGGTAGAAATGTGATGCCAAGTGTTTTTTCAGACGATCCACAAGAATAGCTTTATATGAGAAATATTTCACAGTCTTCAACACATCAGATGAGTTTGACTGTAAGTTAACTATTCGTCTGGGAAGATGACTCTTTATTTCTTCATTTTGTAATCTGCCAATATCTGATTCATGGTATGATATTTTAGGCTTCACCATCTATTTGCTCTCATTCAATTTGCAACGTAATGTCTTTGTATACACAGAGCCATTGGAAACCACAACAACATGGAACGAGGTTGTGAATAAATGGCTGATGAATAAATCAATAATTTCATAACTTCATTTTGATAGAAGCGTTGATTTTTTCCCTACAGAGTGGAGGTCTCATGTTGGAGAGTTATGAGGTTGAGCTCAGTTCTCTTCACAGGTCAGCAGGTTTAGCAGCTCCCTCTTTGCTCCCACCGTTCAGCTGGAATAGGTGTCATATATCTGCTGGAGAAATCTCTGTGGGGGATTAGACTGAGTTTTATAGCAGGTTGCTGTGACATGGCTGACATATTGAAACTGTTCATGGAAATGATTCTCTATCTCAGACTTTAATATTTTGGTTCAGTTTGTTATAATTATTAATTGTGTGTCAGCAGCTCTGACAGTGAGGTCTTAGTTTGCTTTTGGTCAACATCACAGGAGGCTGGTGGAAGCTCAGCACTGGATCCTGCTTATTGAACAGTCAGTCAGTTCAAATGCTTCTTTTGACAAAGATATTTGTATGCAATTGGTTTCTTCCCGCAGTCATAATCTGCTCATTATAAAACAAAGATGTGATAATGAAACCTCTGATCTGAAAAGAGACAATTAAGCTGCAATTAATTCACAATTAGCTTCTTCACATGAAGGCCCTGTCTGTGTTTCATCAATTCACTTTGTTAGCAGACCGCTTGGATGTTTCTTGTGTGAGTACAAACTACTGCATGTTGTATTTACTCAATAACTGTCCCACTGTAACTGATCTGAGATCAACTCCTTCAGGTAGACTCAGGTGTGGTTTCTTGTGCCAAACCCAGGTTTTGAAAATACGTAAATAAATCAACTTTTGAATCTTGACTACATTATTGTGTTCCAAATGCAACTTCAGGATAAACCTCATGAATAATCCAGCTGATAGAATCAAGGTTTCACACACTTACATACAGACACATTTTATCATCCCTCTGTCCCTCTTTCCTCTCAGCCTACGCACTGATTTATCAAGTGAACATTTTCCCAGCACAGTTATGATAGTTGGTGACTCCAACATGGAAGGGTAATTGCCCTCCAGAATGACCTTTGACCTCATTACAAACTGATACAAGTGATCCAGACAGCTCTGCTATGGCTCTGCTTTATCTACTAAATAAAGCCCACAGATGGAGACAGTGTGAGAACAATACAGCTGAGGGGAGAGACAGTTGTACAGTAATAAAAACAATGTTTTCTCATGGACACGGTGCCTAAGGCCATCTATGTTTGACTTAAAGTTTACCATATCATGTGAAAATAACTATTTAATCTCTGTTTTTATGGACTATATAGGTTCTTCTTTGTCTCTGAAAGTGGAGTAAAACTAGTAAACTGTAGCAGCGTCACACCTAATGAGATGGAGAGATTGGATTACAAAGTATTTTTCAATTTCAAAACAGTGTTTGTAATTAAGATACTGCCATGTTAAATAACTACCCACTCCGTGAAACAGACAACAGTCCACATGAAGAAACAGACATGCTGTCTATTTGCATTTGTGTGTTATCAGCAGCTAATTATTGCTGACATTGGGAGCACTTATATGAAAATACAAATCCTATGGATCACACAGCCGTGGTAACTTAGTAAACTGTAGTAACACTAAGATATAGAGACTGAAGGAAGAAGAACCTGTTTACCACTGACTGGTGTTTCTGTTGGTAGTCTGGTTGGTAAGGTAACATCTGTAACCTTTAATATGTTGCTGCCTTTTACAAATATGAATTGTGGAATGTTATCTGGAACCATGTTGTTTATTTTAATCAGCCACTCTAAAACTTCTCAAGAGGCACCTCAGTTTGTTGGATGCTGCTGGGCTTCTGCTGTTAATATCAGTGTGTGGAATTACAAACATGATGTGGTACTCTGTGAGCAGAATGTGAACATAGATACAAAACTTTTAACAGACAAAAAGTATGAAAGTATTAGTGAAGTTTAGATGAGATACTGGTTTTATTAACACCTTCTGAAGACAGCAGGGTGTTCCCTCTCACAGTCTTTCTCTCTCTGTCGCTCTGTTCTGGCTTCTTAAACAAAGCTTGATAAGCAGTGGCAGTTATTTGTATGGTAATTCACCACAGAAACACATCACACAAACTTAGGATGCAGGAGAATGGAAATTAGATTTGCTGTGTGACTTCATATGAGGCTTTGTGTGTGTGTGTATGTGTGTGTGTGTGTGTGTGTGTGTGTGTGTGTGTGTGTGTGTGTGTGTGTGTGTGTGTGTGTGTGTGTGTGTGTGTGTGTGCGTGTGTGTGTGTGTACACATGTGTTTGATCTATATTCATACTTTACTGATATTGAGGACTGTACGGAGTGTGATAACACTGCACAAGGCGATGTCTGCCATATGTTGTGTCCGGTCCAGTTTATGCTGCCTGACAAAGTCTCCACTTGTTAACAGAAATGATTCAGTCACTGTGACACTAAACAGCTGTGAGCTACAGCCAACGGGACACGGAGGAGAGGCAGCAGAGGAAAGACTGCTGCTTTGCTCCAGATTCACATCTAAACAGGCTGAACAGCCTCTGAAGGCTTGTGACAGAGACCAGTAGCTGGTAGACTGGTAGACTGGCAGACTGGTAGACTGGTAGACTGGCAGACTGGCAGACTGGTTGACTGGTAGACTGGCAGACTGGTAGACTGGTAGACTGGCAGACTGGCAGACTGGTTGACTGGTAGACTGGCAGACTGGTTGATTGGTAGACTGGCAGACTGGTAGACTGGCAGACTGGCAGACTGGTAGATTGGTAGACTGGCAGACTGGTTGACTGGTAGACTGGCAGACTAGCAGACTGGTACTGTAGTCAGTGTATGCATGTGAAGAGTAGTCTAAGTACATGCTCCAATTAGTGTGCGTCATAGTCAGCAGGCCAACAGCTGTGACTTTGAAGACACAAACAATATAAAATAATAAAAAAGATGATGAATAAATAAAATAAATTAATTCCGCAATTTCACAAATTGTACCTCATCATTATACACATACTGTAGTTATTGTTGTATGAAATAATGATGTCCATGACAGGTACTAAAAAATAAATAGGTAATTTCCATGCCTAATTACCTGTCTCAGTAATATTGGTGACATTTGCTTTTGTCACGTAACATTTAGACATAAAAATACAGGACTGTATCTTTGGACTCACTGATCCCCTTCATCATCTTTCAGTCAAACGCCTGGGACAATAACTATGTTTTATTTTCCAAATATCAGATTCAGCTGTGCCAGTCACATAAACTCTGTTCTCTCTGTAACTCTCTGAATCTATTGTCCTTATCAGTCAAACAATACTTTGGAGGGAAACAAATAACTTTATTAATGGAATATGACATCCATAAGAGACGAGGAAGGAGTTGAAATGGATTTGATCAAAAACAAAAAGTGATCTTCTTGAATAAACAGTGTTGTGGTTGAAGACCTGATGAAGAGAGGGCTAGAGGGGGAGGGGTGGGAAGATTGGCAAGGAAACAAACAAACAAACAGATAAAAGTGAATGTGAAGAAAATAAAGAACCAGAAGAAAAAAAGATAAGATAAGATTAATTAGAAGCTCGAGAAAACAACTTGTTTTAACTTTGTGTGGCTTCTATAATCTTGGTCAGCCTCATCTTCTGCCACTGCAGGGCTCTGATGGATTATATGTATTTAGAGCTGCTTTATATGAATAATTCCACTTCAGGGAGACACGACATCCAGACTGCATCAGATATATTCAACTTTGACAACAGACCTAACTTCTGTTCATTATTATAGAATTGTGCTGTTAATTTGAGGATTTCATTTACACAGTTGGTGGAATAATCACGTGGTTGTCACGGTAACAAGTGGGCCTTTTACTCTTCATTCAAACAGATGGCTAAATGATTTTAATATCACACACTGACTTCCAGAGTTCTGTTAGTGATGATGTAATGTGGGCAGGTGGAGCTCAATGCTGATGAACAGAGGCAGCTGAATTCCCCCTCCACATGTGACACATATAGCCTGACACTTCAGATATATTATAGTTATGATGACAACAAACACTGTTGTGTTCCTCTGCTGCTTGTTGTAAACCTCCATTTGTGTCATCTGTCAGTAAGATATATGAACTGAATCCTCCCATGCTGTGGCCTTATTCCTTTTCTTTTACCTTCATGTAACTAGAACAACGGATATAGATTTCACACATCATAAATTTCACTAACAACTGGGCTCAGTTAGCCTGAATAATCCAATATGTTAGTCATTATGATTAAGTTAATGTGATGTGAATTATGGAATGTTATGTGTTGTCGGCACAGTATTTGATCTATCTACTCAGCCATGTGTCTGTTTGTGCTCTTGCTCAGTTAAATCTCTTCTTCTACTGTTTGTGAACTTCAACATGACCTCTGTGTCATCATCACTCAGTTTCTGCGTGGAGGAATGGAGGCACTGTGACATCGTGGTAGTTGTACGGAATAATGATATGAAGAGCAGAAAGAATATGGTAGTTATGATTGAGGTTATGGTATTTCCTGACTCTTAGCAGTCAGACCACATCAGCAACTTGTTCCCCATTTTTCTTCTGCTTTGTCTTCTTCCATTTGCTTCTTCACTTTGGAGGGTTGCTGACTTTTTTTTCTTGTTTCTTTTTTTCATAAACTCTTGATACATTTGAATGGTAATTTTATGGTTATTCTATCCAACACTTCTGATCTCTCAGATATCATTATGCCATCCGTTACTCTTGCTAATGCAATCTGTTCAACACACCAAACGGCCAGGTGCATTCTAATGTTTAGATGGATGAATTATTGCAACACTTATCACTGATATATACAATATGTTAGACAATATTCATATATATTCAGAAGTTCATGTTTCTTATCACAAGGATAAAAGCAGTTTTAGATTATGTGATATCCTTTAAGAACCAACAGTGCTGCTGTCAGATAGGTTTGGTAAGAAGATGTTGATCAGTTAGGTTATAACATCTCTTTAGGATGTGAAATAAATAAATGAACTTGACTCCACTGAATGAGAAGCTTCAGTGTAGTTCAGGTCTTGTGAGGTCTGAGGTTTCCTCTGAAGCCATATTATATCATTGAGAGAACCTGCTCACTAAAGTCTCATTGTTATTTCATCTTCACCATGAAACATTCAAAAGGTAGGGAGGATCTCAAGGTGGAGCTGCTGGAAAAATAATCTAAATTCATGATCATGATGTGAAAAATAGTATTAACATTAATGTTTGTGGATTATCAGATAATACATTTCAGACAGATTAGTTGGAAAATCCTCCTTCAGACAAGAAAACCTTGTTTTGACCCTGAAGCTATAGAAATGATCTTCTTTTTAACCAGAACATGGAGAACATGCAGTGTGGAGAACAAGACTGTGTCAGACATCCTCTGCTGTTAACAGTCTCCAGTTTACACTGTAGTTTGATATTATGACATTCATAACCATGACATGTGAGACACACAGTATTAGAAGGAAGGCTTTATACATTAAAATGACTCTTGGGAAATTATTCCAGATGTCCTGCAAGAACACATTAAAATATCAGGACACAAACTCTCACTGTAATACATATATTTACATGTGTGGATGTATAATACATTATATATATGTTGACCTTCAGTACAGACTTGTTCCTGTATTTCCTCTCACTCTGCTGTTGCTGGTCTCCATCACTGATATCTGACCCTCTCTGTGTGAAATAAAACAGAAATCCAATTTATATCTGGTTTGTCGACATGTGTGAGTCCTCCAGCAACAACAGCCTCCTACACACTTCAACACTCTGACTAAATGTGTCTCTGCACTGAGACATCAGTCCAATGAAATTTGATTTCATGGTTCTCCAGCTCTCAAGGTTCCCGACACACAGAGAGTGTTTGTGTCCACTCAGCTTCATCTGTGTGTCTGTGTTCCTCTCTGTTACTGTGTCTCAACATATGTGTGAGTGCTGTCTCTGTCATTGTTGATGCTGATGCAAAGTAGACATGAATGTACTCAGCTACTGAATCATCAACTCAGATCTAAAAAACAAATATAATTTCAGTTTGAGGTGAAGGTGATGAGTCATGGTACTGTTGGATGAGAGTCAATGGCTGAACCCTGAAGTTCACAACGAGACGTCTCATACTAAAACCTCCAATTACAATTGTTTCAAGGATACGTATTGAAGTGGAACTTCACTTTATCACTCACCCTGTGGTGTTCGTTAAAACTTATAATTAAAAAACATACTTAACCATACAAAACAAAATCATTAAGAGACGAACATCTCACCTGTCGCTTCAGGGAATGCTAAAACAGTGGTGTATTATGTTTTCCAGAATAACCACATCAGAAATATTAAGGACTGCTTTTCAACAAGTTGTCGTTAGATTGAGGTGACTGTGTTGATGTTAAATTGTTGCAGCATTAAATTCATATTTTTCAAGTACAAACATCGGTCTTTGTGTTTTCATTTCAGCATTTTGTAACTGACATTTCTGACTAGTAACAAGCAGCCTCCATCAGCAGTCATCAGTTTCTCAGTTCATATTCATGTCACTTATGAAGGAAAAGAAAAAACAAACACTGAGCCTGAAATGAAACTGGGTTATCAGTATTTTCATAACTCATAATTTTTGTGTTTGATCACTTGTGAATCAGTCCAGAGAACTGGAGAAGCAGTGCTCTTCATGTACTGAAACTTTCCAATAGGTTTCATACGCCTTCATAAGTGATGACACAGTAGCTGTTTCACCTATTAGAGCTGATGGAAACAGCTGACACTGGTGACCTTGAAAGGTTAAGACACAGAACAGAAGTTCTCTGCACTCTGTGACTTAGAGTTGGTTATGACCAGAAAAATACGTGATGTCACCTTCTCTTTGAACAAGCTGCTTCATCAATCTGATTTAGAGAAGTTTCACTGAACAACATTCATCATCAGAGCCTCTCTGTACTGGAGCTACCTGAGGTTACCAAACCCTGATTAGATTGTATATTTACACATAATATGTGATCATCTTTGTGGACATTTCAAAAAGTTTGACATCTGAGTTTGAAAGCTGAATATAGATTTAAATCAGACTAAAAAGCTAACCAGCTAAGCTCTGCTCAGACGTTGCAGGATAAATAAAACTTATCAGAGACAGAAAGATCTCTCACTCTGTGAAGATTTCACACCACAGGTTCATCGTGACATAACAGGAAGACGTCCAATGACATTTTACAAGGTGTTACTTTAAAACATGTTGACTCATGTGTGAGTGTTTGATATGCTCTCATGAATGTTGGAATGGAAAATGATTGAGTTTACTGTTCATGGTTAATGACGTCATGGTTTACTGTGTCTATAGTCTTCAATTAGTCTTTCTTACATGATAGAATCAGTGAGATCAAACCAGAGATTTAATATTTCTGATCAATAATACAAACACTTGTGGAAGGAGATCAGTAAACTTTAATGTACATTAATATATCTACATGTATTCCAACATGATAATGCAGGATTCATTGTCTGCACCAGTTCCTTCACATCTGTCTGTGCCGAGTGGAGCAGAGCTGTCTTCACACCTGTCTGATCCTATTAGATCACAGATCAACTCTGTAGCCCAGCAGGTGCTGAGCTGATGACCGTTCATAATGGAGAAAATTAACATTTAACTACCTGATAATATAAATTAGATTGGCTTTTAGCTCCATTAAGGGAGCCTTCAGACTCTGCGGGGCCCTTTGGTGTATTTGCAGACTTACATGGTTTCACTTGAATGTAGCGGAGCCCTCCAGTTCAAATGAACTGTGTCTTATGGAGACCAGTTCCCTGAAGTCCTCAGTCTAAATGAAGACCACGTCCTCACATGATGGGAACTGTGTGATACTGTGGAGTCAGTGTCTCTTCTCTTGGTCAACCAGAGGGATGATGTGTGTCCCCTCAGTGCCCAGTCCTCTCACATCTTTACATGTTCTCTCATAGCTGATCATGAAATGTATTTGTAATCATACATCAGTAATTTATATGTAGATTATATTTCCAGATGGGCAAATGTAATGTGAAAAACAAATTGTGTTATCGTGACCAAAATCATTCATATATTTTTTAATCTGTTTGCGCAGATGGTAGACACTAATGAGTCTAGTTAATTTTAAAACTCCATATAAGATGTCCGGGAAATAAAGTAAAACAATTCATGGGTTGTGCCCAAAAAATGCTGCAACATTTAAATTAATTCACATTCATCTCTTTCACTGTTTATTGTGTTTTTTTACCATCGGTTCTGTAGAATAATACAGATATTTATTCATGCCTCTGGGAAATATGTCAGTAAAAGGGTGAAGAGGGCAAATAGAACTTGTTAATACGATGGGAGTGTAATCAGGGTTGTAACAGTGTTTAGGGTCTGAGACATGTGAACATTACAAATGATTGTGCTCATTAATATGTGTTCACATTAAGGAGTGACTCCAGATTTCACAGTGACAATAACCTAAATAACATAACAGTATAATGTCTGGTCAGAGCAGAGCCGGTTAATCTTGAGGTTAGTTCATAAACTGTGATTGACTGACTGGTCATACTGCTACTCTCTGTTTCAGCATTGTCATTGTGTCCACAGACGTCAGCAGTTTGGGAATAAATGTTCTTTTCAAGCAAGTTAGAATTAAAGCAAATGATTGATGACGGGTACATTCTGCTCTGATTGAATTATAAATAGTGCTTTCTCATATTCACAGGATTGTGTGTGGAGGCGGAGAGAAAATGTAATAACCTTTTGATGAGTGAGCCTTTGTCTCATAAATGAACGCTGACTGATACATATTACATATTTATCCCTCAAGAGTTTCTCTGAGTCTTTTTAAACACATAACTAGTCTTTGTGCAAAGCTAGCAGTTTCTAGTGTTTGTCTGACTTGACATCTGACTTCCCTTTATTCATGGGAAGAAGCTGGGATGTTTCAAGAAAATGATATTTGAAAGCAATTTAATACAACATAACCCCCCCCCCCCCCTCCCTGCCCGCCCCCACCCCCTCCCTGCCCCACTCACCAAACAACATCAAAGTCAATCCATTACAATTAAACAACACAATTTTGGAAGAGGAAGGAGAGGAACAACATATTATTAAGTCAGTCCTGACATTACTGTTAGTTATCTGGTCTGTTTACTGTTTTTAAAAATATTTTTTTCTGTTGGTCATAGTTTTCATTTTATGTATATTATCTTAAACAAATGGACAGAAAACAGAGGAGTTGAGATACTGGTGTGTATACATTGTTTTTGTAATATATATTTATATATATATAGATGAAAAGATTATTTTCTGTTCATTTTCTGTTTCTGTTTATTTAATATCTGTAGTCATACAGCAGCAGGAATAATACATTAATTCTAGTCTAAAAGAGGAACATGATCTCTGTATAATAAAACTATTCACTATCCAGATAGTAAACTAATACATGTGCTCTGGTAGAACACTGTCTCTGTCCATGGTGCTGATTCTCATCCAGTCACAGTTCCTGTTCAACAGAGTCTTCTCAGCAGCTGTGTGACCACTCACTGTTGGTAACACCACAGAGGAGAGAGACAGAAGGTAGACGTGTAGGTCAAAGTAGTGATTCCTTATTCTGACCTTTAATGACTGGAGATGTTTGTTTAACCCCTTCTGTCTGGAGTTATATAGTTTCTCCTTTTTGTCTAACGTCACTTTCTCTCAGTCTACAGTTGGATTTAAGGATAAGCAATGTCTTCATATATATATATCCCAGCATGCTCATGGGCCTCAATGCATCATTAACAGTGAGCTTTTACCTTCCTCCTCAAACCCTGCTGATCTCACAGAATAAACACTGTATTATCAAAACCTTGTGGTCCAACCCCCACGAGAAAATTCAGCATTAAGACAAAACTCTCCTACAACTTCCAGTCTTCGCTGAAGTTCTCACATTCTACATACAGAATCACAGTTTTTTTATCAGCACAGCTCACTGGAGGTTTTCTCACCGACAGCTCAAGCTTAGTTGGAGGAGAGAAACACTGTTGGCTGTAAATGAATTATGCATGAAGACACCCAGGGGTCAGAAGCTTTGAACCTTGTGTTCAGTCTAAGAGACAAGTGGACTGGACCGTGTGAGGTGTTGGACTTTCTCCCTAATGAGTGTGTTGAGGTGTTTTTATCATCTATAGTGATGGTTTGTGATGAAGTACAGTGGGATTGTTCACAAACCTAGATTAAAGTCAATGGTATATTGTAGGGTATATCTATATGAACTACTTTTAATATATTACAGCTGCTATCTGTCCACAACTGAATTCCTCTTTGCCAACAGTTGTCTGTGGGATATTTCTCTGATCGAGGTATGACATCTGTTGCATGGAGCCACGAGTCAGAACAGACTTCATGAGCTTTCTGCATACTGATCCGTCTGTATCTAAATAAATAAGGTGTGTTTATGCTGCCCACTACTGAGGGGCATGTACAGTCTTTCTAGAGTCTAAGAGCAAGTGTGTGACGGTGTTACAGTGTGTTACACTGGATAATATACACACACACTGTATATGTGTTTCATGAATATTGTGTATGCCAAAGCAGTATTCATTTACACTGCATTGATTAACATCTCTGACTGAGACAACCAACTTTATTTCTCATCATATTTACATGATGAGTCCACTGAACATTTGTGTTGTTTCTGCCTTTTTGTTGCTGCTGGCATATTATAATGAAATCACTCTCCTCTGAGTCTCAAATACATATGAGGTGTGAAACAAGAGAGGGAATGTAAATGAGCTTCCACACACAGTTTACATGTGAGGTCTCATGTGTTGAGAAACTGAAGGGAAAATAAATGACCCCGAACACAGAATATAATGGAAAATATCTGAAGACGCAAACTGAGAAAATATTTTGAGTAATTTCTTTCCCACTTTGAGTAAACATGAATTCCGGCATCAGCATAAACATTATACTGCAGTCTCCTCACATAATCAGCTTCTCTGCTCTAACTGGCAGCCACACTGGAGGAGAGTTAAGTTAGATCTGATTGGTCAATGTCAAGTCTATTGTTATGACACAATCAGAATGACATGTACAGGAGGATGTTGTTCATAGTTGGTGACTGAGGAAATTACACAGCTAATATGAATAGTTGTTCACTGTCATCACTGCACATCTCAAAATACTAATAGGACCAGCAATACAAGGAGTTCCCACATCCTAAAATAAGCTGCACACACACACACACATACACAGACACACACACACACACACACACACACACGCACACACACACACACAGCTATCTGCTCGTGTCTCTCTTGAATCCCAGAGAGATTTATGTTCTTCAGCTCAAAGATGTTTCATCATTCTGCCTGAGACAGACTGGATCCTCAGTTTGACACATTCTGCTTTAATATTGACAGGTTTGGTAAAAACAGCTCAACCTAAAACTTACCATGTCTAAACCTGTTCTTGCCTTCTCTCATTGATTATTGATTGTCACCTGTCTTTTTGTTTCAGTTCTCAAAATGTTCTCCTCCTTTTTCTTCAGTATTGATCTGTGTTGTTCAGTCTGGGATTATTTCCTAAAGAATCAGCATAACTGATAAGTGAGTTAGTAAAAGTGTTGGTTTGATGCCACCAACATCAACAAAAGGATGTCACAATGTTATACTACTGTATGTCAACTAATTGTCTCACTGTGTGATTAAGTATAATTATACTGTTTGTGTGTAACATGTGTGTAGGAGGTGAACTGAACACAGCTACTTGTCTAACAATCTGAATGTGAATGACTCCAGGTCTGTGTGGAGCAGCTGGTGTGATGCACTTTCTGTGAAACTGGAACATTTAGTGGTGCAGTAACAAAGTCATAAATGTACATTATATTATTCCACATCAGTGTTAGCGCATAACAAAATTGTATTTCCTGTTAAGTTGAAAGTGTATTTAAAGGTACAGTACTTACAAAGTCCTAGGATCAGAAATAAATGCTGACAGATGAACAGAAACTAAGCTGTTGATATCAGGCTGCCACTCAGACTTTGATTGTAGTCGTCTCACAACTTTATACAAAATAACTTATTGTGCAATATGTTTAGATCAGCTCATCATCCTGCATGGCTCAGGCTGGTGAGTATTAGAACTCTTTTTTAGAATCAGAATCGGAATCAGAATTACAATCAGCTTTGTTGGCTTTGATGTGGATTCCGTTCCGAGAGAGATAGAGTTCTCTATTGCTCTTAATGTACACAGGTACACAGAACTAGACATACGGCTATGGACAAGGACAACAAAGCTGGTCAATGTAACTATGAACATTTAACTATATGACAATAGTATATGTTACAGAGTGTAAATTAACCCTAACCCTTTAGCTCCCTGTATGGTGAGGCAGCTTCGTATGTCTGCTGTATTTGTTTTTAAATGTGTCGAGGAGGTTTACAGAAAAGGGAAGATGCCACTTGTCTAAAACATTGTTTATATTTTTTATTTTGTATCCACTGGTCTGATTTATAGCACAATGTTATTTTGCATTACTTCACCTGTCATATGTTGATCTTGTCTATTCATGGCTGCTCTGATAAAGCTGATCCGGCCCTTCTCAAGGAGCTGAAGGTTCAGGTAGCTATCTCCCTTTGTCTACTACAGAACCACACTGCCTGGAATATCATCCACCTTGATAGAGTTTGGTCAGGATGGAGACACTTTGACTCTGGCTGCTTGTCGGCATCAGCCAAGTGTGACAAGAGAGCAAGAGAGGAGAGACAAAGACAAGAAATGCTGATGAGAAACAGGGAGAGAAAAGAGTCAGTCAGAGGAAAGCTATTTGTTTCCATGTGTTCTCTCCTGTCTACTTCTGTAATTACATGTCAGCAGTAAGTTATGATGCTCTCCAGACTGTAAGTACGTCAGCTCTAAATGAACTGGGCATGTTTGGTAATGTAGTGGTGACAAAAGCAACTCAGCTGGACTCAAAGCAAAAATCTGCTGAGAAAACAGCATCAGGTCTTCAGAGTCAATGCTGACATCAGAAGTCATCAGTTAGTTAGTTTGAAGAGTTCAATGTTTTTAATATCACTCTTAAACTGGTATTTATAATATATGAAGCTTAATTCAAGGTTCTGCAGGAATTTGTTATGTTATTGTTTGGGATCAGTATTGACTGATACTGTTGCTGACTATGTGGACGAGCAGAGAGGCTGGTTAAAGATGAATCAGACAGTATATCTTGTTCATTGTGGAACTGACTTTTTGTGGCTCACAATGCTCAAGTTTATGACTTGTTACCATCATTGATTATTATCTGGTGGAACTCAGCAGTGAAGAAAACAGTTATGATTCCTGTCTCTACTTCTCACCCTGTGATTCTCAGTGAGTTGTTAAAATGTTTCCACTCATTGGTTCTCAGTTTGCAGCCGCTCCCATCTCTCTCTGGAATGTATATTTCTACCGTCGTTCTTCTGCTGGCTCTTTTATGTGTTTACATTCGAATGATTTGTCTCAGAAACCAACATAATGCATGCTGAACATTGACTTTATGAGAAAACGTGAGGTCAGCTCAGCTCAGCTGAGAGCAGGCAGGAGACATACATAGCTTTGTTTTACATTTTTATTATAATTTTCTCTATTTATTCATTCATGTGTGTTCTCTGTGTTCCAATGGTATCCGAATGAAGAGTTATTGTGATGGTGCTGATGGTGAGGGTGTGTTCAGGAATATAAACAGGCAGTTGATTTGATAGCACACAGTTCACAGTGTAATTGTTAAGACCTCTGCAGTTGTTGCACTGCTGCTCCCCAACCTGACTGAAGCTTGTAGTCTGACATTCCACTGTTCATCACAGTAGCATGGATGCCCTTTTCTAGAGGACTCAACCAATTAATTAGGACAAATTAAACTCTGTAGTTTTAATGAGGGATTTGTTTATTTCTTGGGTTCACAGTGAGAGACACAGAGACAGGGAGACAGCGAGGGGGAGACTGGTCGTCAGTGAGCTCTGATTTCATTGGATCCTTAATCTCATCACATCTCCCTTAATGAATCTCACAGTCCCAAAGCACTAATGAGATGTTTGGAAGGCTGTGTTGGAGTGTTTAGATGTGGTAGCCCCCTCAGCTATTAGGAAGAAAATGAGACCTTCACTGACACTTTCATTTTTGCAAAACACCAGCACGGTTATTTACAGTATATTGTGTTTTGATTTTTTGTTTTTGATGTTTCAGTGACACACATGTGGCTTCATGACAGCTTACAAGAGTCTAAGTGGTGATTATTTGAGCAGAGATGTCAAAAAAGATGCAGAGACTCCATTTTGTTCTTATTAGTGCTTCATTGAACATAAGATGATCATTCCCTTCATGGTCAGCAGCAACAAGGCTGGTCTTTTCATGAAGGTTTATTTAGGTAGTATGTTTTTGTATCCAGTGGGCTTTGATGGAGTGCCTCCAAGCTCTTACTCTGTTACAGTACACTTTATAAGAGGACAAGTAGTCTTTGAAACCAGTTCTAGTTGCCACTCTGCTTTGAAACTCAGATCCCAGTTATTGAAGTTGTGTGTGAGCCTGTAGTTGAACAATTGAAGTTAGTGGACAAAAAAACGTTCTTTCAACTCTTATTGTCAAATATTTAATATCTCATGCTCATTTCCTGCATTATGCCACAATGTAGCGTTTGTATCTGAGGGTATTCCAGTTGCCTACAGTGAGTTGATCTTTCATTTATTTTGTCTTACTTTTAGCACTGGAAGGTGCAATAAGATGATTTCCTATTTCTCTGTGATATACTATTTCTTTTCTTGTGACTGTGTAGAGAGGTGTGAAGTCACTAGAAGCTGCACTTTGTGTTTTACTGTTGTGGACAGTTGTTGTATAATACTCATGTGTTACATATCGGCCTCATTTAGAAACAAATCATGTTGAGTTAATGCTGATCATTGTTTCATAACATGAAACAAATGTTAGAGATTCACCATCATGATGTTTCATCAGCCACACACTCGCACACATTAAATCATTTCATTACAGAGGTTATTAATTGTGTCTGATGACACCAGGAGATTGGGGCCAATCACTTGATAATCATCTAATCAACAGACTTAAAAGGCCGGTCATCCAATCACAAGCTGTGGTATGACTCTATTATAAAAAATTCCCTCGTGGGATGTGTATTGAATAACACGTGGGTGTTTCATAAAGTGGGAGGGATCCAGCTCAGATACAGAGGGATTTATTATAATACTGCACCAATAATGCATCAGTGGAATCGCTAACATCAGCTTACATATTGAACTACACTTTCAAATTATTTTTCCTTTTGAGGTCTTCAATGTACAACTGACTGGGAGGAGTTGTTGAAGTAGATGAAAGATACTTCATCTCCCAGCTTACCTGGGAGAACTTAAGGATCCCAAGGAGGAGCTGGAGTATCCAGATAAGTGGTTAGACAAGGATTGGATGTATCCTAGATCAGATTGAAACCCTTCTGGACATCCCATTCTGTGTCCTCAGTAGCCAGGAGCTGTTTCCTGTGCAGTGTACCCTGACAGTCCTGCTGTCCTCGACTGACTGGAGAATAACTGAGAGGCCTCAGTGTATTTGTGCTTCATTGTTCTATAATTGCTAACAAGGTGCAGTGAATCACTACCAGCTCTGGACACCTTTCCTTGGATACATGCAGGGTCACCCACAAGCAGCAGCAGCATCACTGTCAATAGATAAGTATTTACCTGGTAATGGATTTTAAACAGTTCTTATACAGTGTAAAATATATAAATATTCATTTTTATAATCAAGGGGCAATTGTGAACCTCTTTCTCCTGTTTCTGAAGCACCTTAAATAAATATAGACGATGATATGTTACATATGGAAAAGCACACAGAGATGTTATATCACGGTGTGTCTCTAACTGTTGCTTACTCTCTACAAATAATTACCAGAACGGCAGTCTAATCTTTCATGTTTACTTTTACCTTTAAACACAAAACACACTGAATGCAGCAGAATGGCTGTGAGAAATGAGACAGGGAATTTCAGGAGGAATGGATGAAGTAATAAAGTGTTCTGCACCACCGTCTTTGTCACGGCTTACTTCACTGTTGGCCTGAGGAAAAGTTCAGGCAGACATGTCACCTTTGTGCCACTAGGGTCGCCTTCTTTTTACCTGACAGCAATGAGCCTAACCTGGAGGGTGTGACATGCAGGAGGTTCATATTGTTTTGGCACCCCAACCAACCAGTAGTAACCTTTACCCTCACATCATCAGTTACTCTCCAACAAACAGCATTTAAGAGTTCATATCAAGTTTTCTGAGGCCATAGCTTGTGATTTATATCTAATAAGGTGTTTTTGTCACCATGTTTGTATGTACATGGGCAGGATGACCAGGGCTATTAACCCAGTTATACTGACTTTGAACTATTGCACCAACTAGCAGATGAGGATAAAGAATGAATGTTGGTCAATGGAAGATAAAGTGAGAAGTGTGTTTGTGTGGAGGGGAGGAGTGTTTGTAGTGTATTTAAAAGGTTAACAGCTGACCTTTGATCAGTCTTTAATATTGATAGAACAACACAGAGCACTGACTAGACTCTGGGAGTGTCAGCTGACATTAACTGAAACCAAATGGTATTCCCTCTGTGATCTGAGACATAAATGTCCAAGATTACATAATCAACTAGAGAATAAAGTTCACAACAAAGGGCTTGATGCAACACACTGAATGCTGACTGACAGCACTACTACATGTGAGTCAAAAATAGCTGGTATCCAGTCCAGTTAATCGTTTGGCAGAAAAGATATGAAAAGCAAAAACATTGCATCATGCATTAACGACGTATGTTAATTGTTAAGACCGTAGAAATCGGTTCACAATATTGTGAGGAAATACGAAGAAAGAGTGAAGAATAAGCAAAAGATAAGAGGATGCAGAGAACTACAGGAAGACAGAACGAGAGAAGATGAAGTGAAAGTGATGAAGAGAAGGAACAACTTCTGGTTCCATTGATTCACTGTCTCCTGTCTTTTTTTGTAATTGGATATCAGCATTAATGAAGCTCTTTAGACTGTAAATAGCTCAACCCAAAAAGGAGTCCTTGTAATAGAAAGACAGTGATCGATCAGCAGCTCAGTTGGACGTAATCAGGAAATCACTTTCAGTGCAAACTCAGCATCAGGTCTGCTGGAAACAGAAGGGACCGACTTGCCAGCTACCGGAGTTAAAGCCTCTCTATTCTAGTTTGAAGCCTGACACACTGTAGCTGTCAGTCCACTATGTGACAACGTGGCTCTCTTAAATCTGCTGATTTCAGATCAGGCAGAGAACAGTGTATATGTAGCAGTTGTATACTCTCTCTTGCGTTGTGTAATAATCCAGGCACACTTGATCACGGTTTGACTCCAACCAGCCGTTTATTCACAGAGACAGCGTCCAGCAGACTTGTGGCAACAAGCTGGTGATTTAACGAACACATTAGGCAAGGCAAGGCAAGGCAAGGCAAGTTTATTTGTCATGTATTTATCATTAGGGTTCTCACAGCCCACCTCGTGGCAACAAGCTCCGGGAACACGGAGATAGCGTACAGCAGACTGGTAACAATATAACAAAATTCCATTTCAGCTTAATGTACCTGGTAATATAACGAACACATTTGGGTTATCACAGCCCACCTCATGGCAACAAGCTCCGGGAACTGCCAAAGCAATAGAAACAATTATTTTAGCTAGCTGTTTGTTAGAAAGTTACTTCACAGATATTTCTTATTCAGCTAGCACAATGTTACAGAGCTTATTACACATCAACATACCACGGAGATAGCGTACAGCAGACTGGTCACAATATACGGGGCGCACCGATCAAGTCTGCAGGGGCCCAGTAGAGGGCGCTAATGCCACCCAACACACTAGTCCCAGTGGGAAACTAATGATAATACATTGTAAATGATAGACAAAAATAACAGGAAATAATATATAAATGGTATGGATTAGTAATAACAGTAGTAATTGCAAATAATGGCCAGTGATAGCAAGTGGAATCATTAACTCTGCTACATATAGAGGGAGCATGCAGCAGTAAAATGAGTGTTAACAAGCCCCATCCACCCTCAGTCATCATGGTCTTCATCTGCTCAGTAAACTCAGTGAAAGATCAACTGCTGCTGAAAGGCACACATTGACATGTGAGTCTAGGAGCTGACTGCCAGGTGGACACGGAGAGCTTCATGCTGTGGAGGCCGACATCTTTGAGAACAACAGCTGGTTCAATGTAAACAATGGTTCAACCGAGACAATCTGTTCCCCTAATGTTTAACAGCAGAAGAGTGCACACCCTCCTCTCATCTGAAGGAAAGCTTACGTATGTGTGATGGTTGTTTACATTGTTGAAGATGTCGTGTTAATTATTGTTCTGTAAGCTGTATAATGAGCACCAGTGAACGGATTCACATGCAGATATTTTCTGATGACACAGTGACTGTGATCTATGTAATGTAGAGGTGAGGATGAGTGAGGTTTTTGTAAAAGTGTTTTTGATTTCCAAGTAAAACCCCTCAGTTTTGCCTCAATAAGACTGGATTGGCCTCCGATCAATCTTTGTAATGTTCCAGCACTGTTCATATTGGAAGAGAGTGTCTCATCATCCAACATTTGCATGTTTTACCTTGACTGAGCTCAAGTGGCTTTCATGTTGATAATTCACCCTGCTACTTATGTTCAGAGTATTGCTGTAATCACACAGGTACAGTCACTCACTGTTCCACCTACTCTGTCATCCTCTAACAAGGCCAGCTGAGAGGCTTCATGGAAGTACACTCAGTGGAGGAAATAACCTGCAGGAAGAACCTGCATTCATTTTTCTAGTGAATTGATAAAAGATAAACAAAGGAGTCATCCATTACTCTGCCTTTAAATCAGACTGAGTTGATCTGCAGGAGATGTAATGGAGCTTTAATGAGGTTTATGAAAAGAACACAACATCCATCAGTCACTTTTACATGTTTACTGAATGCTGTGGTGAGAGGTTGAGATATTGGGCAGATCATGTTTTAATTACTTTATGTTACTGGATAAAGCTACATATTAACCATGTGTTACCTTTTATTACAACCCCCATTAATCTGTGTTTGCTCCCATATTTGGACTTCCAGGTTCCCCCTCTTCATTTAAGTCCACTGTGTAATGCAGCCAGGCAGCCATCTGTTCAGTTACCCAGCTGGATTCAAACCTGTGACCCTGTGATATGTTTCTGGCTGTTGCATATTTCATAGGTCAGATTCTGCCTGGCTGGAGGTCAACACACACAGTCCAACAGTGAAGTAAAGCACCATCAGTGATAACAGTGTCCTTGTCTTCCTCTCCTGGCTGCAGCTTTAAACAGCTGAAGTGTTGTAAAGGCTGAGCTCCAGTGACTCTAACTTATTTTAGCTGTCAAGGATTCAGCCTCACAGAAACACGTGAAGAAAAGACTTCAAGAGTCTTCCATCATACAGATGACCCTGTTTTATACTAGAACCTCCTCTATCAGGTTGTTTAGCATGTGGTAGAAAAGAGGAAATAGAAATGTCCGCGTACCCTCTTATGGTGGTCGTGGTGAAACTGACCAACCTTACACTGTGCTGAGTTATCAGTCACTGAATACTTCTGCTGCCATGTTCCTCACAGACTCCTCTGAACACATCAGTGATGCTGCTTATCATCAGTGACAAGTTTTCAGCCACAGAGGGCAGCAGCTACTTACTTACTTCCAGCAAGTTACTCTTTAAATCCTCTCTGGTTTATAACAGCAGCTCTCATTCCCACAAACATTAACACTTGTTTACTGTGCTGCTTTTTTTGTTTATTTTATTAATATTTCATTCTGTCTCTTAATGAGGTGAAGATCAAACAGGAAATGTAAATTTCCCTGACAAACTCAAATCAGGACAATTTAAATTCACACACAAATTAATATCAAAGAGGGGAAACAAAGCATCTACCACCTGACCTGGAGCTTGTAGCTTGAGTTTCTCTAGCTTTGTCAGACTGGGTCAGACTTGTGTATGTTTGTGTTTGTTTGTTTGTTATTGTATGTCGGTCAAGTTTAGATTCAAGGTTGTAGTAAATACTGCTCTTTTTGATCATTTTGCATTTAAGGGTTTCATAAAAAAGTGAAACGTGTGATAAATGTCACATTTCCCTTTATTTGCTGTAGACATTTGATGCACTTCTGATTTGGACAGATTTAAGAAGTGTTGGGAGTCAGTTCATCTCCAGCTGAACCTGCTGCCTCTGTGTTTCTGTGTGAAAAGGAAGAAAAAAAATCCACATGAGATCCACAAGTCCCACAGAGTATTTATTACAAGGCTGGAAAGGAAAACTTTGTCAGAGCACAATGAACATAAATAATTTACCAAAAGAAAAAAACAATTCTTCAGTTTGGTATTTGAATATAAAGCAGAGGCTATTTCCTGAATCCTGCTCTGTATGCACACTCAGTCATTTTCTAGAAATGCCACTGGCTCCATGGACTTGACTTTTATGAGTTCCCTAAATAACAGAGAAAAATATTGTCTGCATTTTAAAAATCTTCTTCCTCTCTGGATATAAACTAATCTCCACATGACACAAGCTGGCATTGTGTTCATTGTTGTGCTGCAGTTGTGCCTCCCACTGTGAGTTCAGCTGGAAATCAATTCAGGAGAGTTTGACTTTGATGTTTAACTGCAGACATCAATACTCAGACGTGGAACAGAATCTTTGTGTTGAGTTACATTTTATATTATATATATATATATTATATAGAACAAATGAAGTGCCAGAGGCCCGGTAGCCTTGACTCTCTGTGTCTTTGTCTTGTTAAAGAGAGTGTCTGCTATTGGTCAGCTCACTGTGCTCCACATAAACATGCAGTAGGAAGGACCAATACATATGTGTGTGCTTTAGGAGAGTGATGTGTTCACTCTTTAGTCTGTTTCCAGGTGGATGGCAGTCAACTCTCTCTCTGAAGCCAGTGGGTTCAGAGCTTTATTCAGTCTGTTTGTTGGTGTCACAGTGTGTGTGTGGAGGTGTTCAGCAGGCTGAGGAGGACAAAACACAGTCCAGTACACAAGGAAATAATCAGCTTTATTTAAGCAGATACAGATCCTTTAAACTTTACCCAGATCAGACCTGAACAGTTTTTTTTTGTTCTTGTATTCCATGTTGTCCATGGCAGCCTTTTCTGAGCATCCACTGTCATAAACCAGGTAATTCCCTCAAGTGTAATTAACACACCCTTTCAGGAATAATACTCTGTGAACTCTCAAAATGATTTGAAACCCTTTTTATCATTACCCATAAAGCACCAACTCTTGATATTTTCTCTAATTTCCTTTCATTTGAGAGACAACAAAGGACATTTACAGGAAGTGAGATAAAGCCTTAAATCCTCCTCTGGAAACAAGCAGACATCAATACAAACACAAACAGCTTCACATACTTGTTGTATGCCAGAGGTTGTGGATAATTGAAATGCTCTGCTGGTAGCTGAAGCCCATGAAAAAGATGAACAACCTCTTTAGTTAATCTGCTTCTTCCAGTCAGCCTCTGTGTGAAAGCCTCCACAGTGGCTTCATTCAGCTCAGGCTGAGCTGTGTTCAATAGGCCTTACCTCCAGCCTCGCTGAGAGGGACCTGGTATTTACAGAGAGAAAGAAGTCCTGCACATTGATTCTGCTGCTTTGTGACCGAGTCTGAGGACAGAAGAGCAAGAGAAATAGAAGTCGTCATTCTCTCTCTGTCTCTCTCTCTCTCTCTGAAATGGAGGAAAGACAAAGAAGGATGAATATTTCAAAATAACTGTGATTGAATTTTCAGCTCAGTCTTGATCATCAGTCAGCCGATGTGTGTTTGTCCCATTAACTGCTAACATTTTGTTGGTCTTTCATTCTAATAATATTAAGATAAAGATTAAGTTAACCTCAGTAACAAAGTAATTGTGAAAAATCAAAGACCTTTAAATGAGCCGAACACAATGCTTCATATTTAGCAGAGACAGTTTTACATTAAGTGTTAATTAATACGACACATGAAGAATCCCCTCCTGCTTGCATTGTACTCACCATTATGCAGATCCGGGATGTTTGTGTTGTTGGTGGAAATAAGTGTGAGAAGCTTTTCTAGCAGCATAAAGAAAATGCCACACTTCAAGAGGAACATGAAGCTTTGTATTATTCCATCTCCAGTTCTATAAACTTTATGTTGAACTGTGACAGAATCTCTGCTCTGAAAACAGTCCCGTCCTGCTGAACATGAAATAGTGTTTTCTCCACTGTGAGAGGATCTGGTTCTTTATTCTGGTGCTTTGATACACAATGACAGCAGTGTTCACACATTTAGACTTGCTGGACAATATTTTGACAAAACCTTTCTTAGTTATCTACAGTATATGGAGGTTTGGCTCAGTTTACTTAGGTCAGGTGTATTAGAGAGAGATATTATAAGAGGAAGAGACAAATTATAAATATTGTCATGAGACATCAGTATATGAAAATCATATTCGGTATTTCAGGGAATCAAATATTCATGAATAAAACTGCTTAACACTCCTATTTAGGTGCAGATCTGCATCATATTAAAACACCTGCTACTGTACTGATGAGCAGACTTGAATGATTAATTTAAAAAATGAGATGGTTTGGTCACTAGTTTTTATGCAACAGCAACTATTCATGGTGTTTTGGTTTGTTTCAAAGAAGCATCTGTTAGCTACTCAACACATCTGGAGGAACATCTGGAGTGAGTCTAGTTCTGAATTAAAGTTGTGGACATGAACCTGATTCACACATTTCAAACCACATCAGTCTGTTTGAGGGGTTCACAGCATATTCTGCTCCTATATAATACATTTGACTCTTTATGTATCAGCTGAATGTTTAAGATGCATTATCTTCTTTTCACTTAGAAATACTCCAGGCTCTCACACATGTACTCAAATGTAAATGAAGGGTAAGTCATGAGTTGTTTCCAGACATCTTGTCTTCATGGCTTTGCCTATGATTGTTATCAGTTGAGTGTTTGTGAATGAAAAGTGGAGGACAAGGACAAGAGGAGAACAAGTCTACACAGTTAGTGAAAGGGATTTGAGAGAGGAATACAAGTGTTGATGAGTTGAAGTGTTTGGAGATCTATGGATATACTGAATATTCATCATGTACTTTTATGTTTCCTTTAGGACATATTTTACCGTTACAGACAGATGGATTATCAGAAGGATCAATCCTGGTGTTTTATTTGGGTTGGTCTTTTTTACGGGGGCTCTTTCTCCTTTACAGCTGCTCCCTTCCTGATAAATGTTTGCATTCAGCTGAAATGAAAAGAATAAATTCAATTCAATTCATTTTGTAGAGCACAAAATTACAAATTACAAATTTGCCTCAGAGGGCTAGGATCAGTGTGTGCTTCAAGTTTCACTGAAAGAGGAAGTGACAAACAGTTTTCTGTCTTTCCTCTGTCTCAGCATGTGTCAGCTCTCGACAATGAATGGTTTATCTGCTGCACTCTGGGAAATTGGTTTCCTCCATCTACAGGTGTTCTGTGTCTGTGACTAGCAGTCGGCTCTGTGCCCATCTTTTCATTTACCTCCACATTTAATGAGACATTTAGAAACAACCAGTGAATATGCAGAGGGAAGAGAGAGAAAGACACAGAGAGAAACTGAAAGAGTAGACCTGAACTTTTGTCTGCCTGAAGGTAAAAGCGTCGTTCTATGATTCATGTTCATAACGTGTTACATTTCTGTAACAAATCCTCACCTCAGCCACAGAGAATTTACATTTAAATAGGAATACAGTGCTGTGAAGATAAACTGTGTGAGGCTGGGGATAATGTATTAGAGTAAGTCTGTCATCATGTTTGCCTTACTTATGAATCAATGAAAGCTTAGCTCAGTCACTGGCCTATACCATTGTTATCATAAACAAGACAATATCCACTGGTCTCCTGTATTAATATTATGGATGCAGTTGTTGACTTTCCAGAAGTTTCTGTCCCATCAGCAGATATTGGGTATTGTCATCCTTTGGGCTCTTTGCAAGCAGTTCTTGTCACCAATGTCACTGATGCTCAGTAGACAGAAGGTACCAGTGATGTTCTGGGAGGTTTTTATCATCCGCTGTAGAGCCCTCCTGTCCTGAGCCGTGCACATGTCATGCCCGTTTCTAATGATTCCAGTAAGGATGCTTCATATTGCTCTTTTGTAAAAGTTAACAAGAACTTGGCACGGTCATTTTTCCTTCTTCAGTTCCCTAAAGAAATACAGCCGTTTTTGTTTTTTTTACCAGGATGGAGATTTCTGATGACCATGTCAGTTTTTTTTTTATACTTATTCCAAAGAAACTGTTCACTTGCTCCACCTCAGCTGCATTGATATAGACACGGTGTGTTTGTGAGCTTGTCTGACTGAAGGGACTCAAAGACTGCAGAACTTGCAAATAAACAAGACTTATCTCACACACACACACACACACACACACACACACACACACACACACTTTCACACTTTGCATTATGTATCTAAACCCTTTGTCCATATACTGAAGTATGAGGCAACATTAATCTTTAGTCAATAACAACACCGAATTAAAGGCAGTGAAGAAGAAGACTGCTGGCAAACAAACATGGATGTAAACAATGTGTGATTTTAAATGTTTTAAATATCAAGTGTTTTATGAGATGGTAATTCATAAGTACTATAAATAAGTATGTATTGTAATTTGTAGTGTGCCCTTTGTTAAATGCTTCGTCTGCATTCAGATTTTCAGCCTCTGTCAGAAGAGTCTGATTCTCTGCACTGTTGTTGCCTTTGTTAAAATATCTCTTCTCGCACCGACAGACAATCTGATTCACATTCAAAGCATCTGAATTCATAATCTCATGAGACTATAGGAGGGTAAAGCTGTGTATTCAGCAGGGTGTCATCACAGCTCGCTGCAACATTATCTGCTGAGCTCAAGATGTATGGCTCTTTACTCCACACTGCACTCAGAGATGGAAAGCATCACTCTCTCCCTTCATCCTCAAGACCATTACATCACCACAGGAAGTACACGTGGAATATGTTTTTAAGTGGAAACACTTTCTCTGCTTATCGGAGAAAGCTCCAGTTTTAATTACACTTGTTTTATAATTGTGTAAGTATATATTGCAGATATTCTTTTTAACAAATCTTCAAACATTTTATTAGTAACCTGCTCTGAATACTTCTCTACCTGAAACACACACACACACACACACACACACACACACACACACACACACACACACAATCTGTGAATCTAATAACCATTTGTGGTTCTAAAACTGAGAGCTTAATGATCAGTGACATCTATTTCACATGTTGGTGGGGCAAAAACTTCAAATTGAGATTTGAACTTTTTGTTTATTTTTTGTTTATCGAAAAATAATGAAAGATTATTATTATTATTATTTGTGTTGAGTGAAATAGATTGAATATGGAGTGAGATTTGTTTAATATGGAGCCACCAATAGAGGTCATTACAAATAATAGCTGTTTATGAAAGGGCTGCTTGCGTCAATATAATTTTTGATTATTTTCAAATTTTAAGAAGACTGAATTACCTTGAATAATGTTCATACTTGATAGCAGCGAAGCTGTAGCCTTTCATAGTCACAGTCTGAATACGTGATGTCATGCATTTATAATGCTTTCTGCAGGTATGTCTTCTTCTACTTATACTACCAATCATAATACCATATACTTCCATAATTAACCTGTGTCAGAGTAACAGGCTCTGTGTGTCTCTATCTCAGCTAAAGTAATGAACTCCCCAGTGAGAATGTTTCTCCAGCTCTGTAATGGTTTCATGAGTCTCTCGTTTTGAAAGTCACTGCCCTCCAGAATGACCTTTGACCTTACTTTAACCCACTGGAGGAGTTAAAGCATCTTCAAGAAACAGCTGAGCTCCAGATGTCGTATTTCTCCTGAACAGTCCAGCCTCACTTCATTTGCTCTGAGCTCCTCAGGCTGCTGAGCTGTAGGACTGTTCAGACTAACTGCTCCAGACGGCTCTACTACGGCTCTGATTTGTCTGCTAAATAAAGCAGTTTGACAGTTGATTTAAACACCCTGTTCAGTTCAGCAGCTCTGAGGAGAGGAGGCGAGAGGAGACATAGTCCCTGTGTTAAAGTAACTACGAGGTTCTCCTCTTTGTCTCCATGTCTTCTTTGAGCCAGTGGAGAGGTTTCTGTATGAAGATACTGAATGGTATTTGTAATGTCTATTCAGATAATAACACAAAGTTGTTAACAAATTAATGTATAATATCAGTAAAATAGATGCATCGTGAAGCAATACAACTTAAACAACTGCAAACATATACTTGACGTTTATTTCTTGCCTCTCAGGTCAGAGAGATTGTGAGTAATGCTTGGTGTTTATCCCTTGAATCACACTGTAGTACTCTACACTGAGTTAAACTTTAATTAGACTCATACTGAGAACATAAACAACACCCACTCTCTCTCTCTCTCTCACAAACAAACGCGCTACATAATGTGCTCGGTGCTGAGCCACAGATGTGGACAGGCTCTGCTGTTGTGATGATAAGGCTCATGCTGGCTGTGTCGTGTGTTTGGCCTCAGTGTCAGTAGAAGCTTCAGGAGTGGATGTGACGCACTGAGAGGTTAAGAGAGAAGCAGCAGGCAGGAGGAGAGTTAACAAGCATAGCATCAGCTGCTAAGAGACCACTCCCACTCACTGGATGTACACTGTAGTTTCACATGGCATTCTCCTCCCCTTCCACTATCTCTGCTATCTATTTAACAAGGGCACTGTAAGTGCATATTGTGCTTAGCTTCACCCAGGAGTTTGTGGTTGTTTTAAATATATAATAGCTTTTCTTCCCCTCTATACCAGAATCATAGTGTGTGAAGCCAGCGCTGACACAGCACTGTGGAGGTAGGTCTGGCTCTGTGAGACTAGCGCAGTGTCAACTCACCTGTGGCTCACTCTCTTCTGGCTCACAGTTGCTTCTCTGGGCCACTGGATGACAGCTGTTTAGTCACAGCTGTCTCACAGAGAAGGTGATGACAGGGCTTGCTCTTCTCTGAGCTGCCTGGTGGGGGAGCGCCGGCCGTGGTGCTGGGGCTTTGTGAGCTGAGCAGCAGGATTCTGTAGACCAGAGGAGAAAGGACTCGTGTGTTACAAATCCATCCTCCACACTAATTCTAAGCAGGTTCAGAATATGTAGTGTGTTCATGCTGGAAGAGAAACCAAATGAAGTATAATCAAACCACATTATGTTTACTGCTGTGAACATGATCAATATTTGAATATGCTGTTAATGGATACTATTCTCCTCAATAGGAAACAATTATTGATTTATTTGTGTTTTATCTGACCATAGAGGAATACGAAGCGCATCACAGTTTGAAGCTTAGGAGCTCTGACCAAGCATCACTTTTTGAAGAGTTGGTCATGATAATATCCTGTCCAGCGTAAGATTACACACAACTCAACCTGATATTTTCATCATAGGTGCAGACGTTTGGACGAAACACACAACAGACTGCAAATAAAGCCTTATTTCCTCATAGACTTTCACTTGAACCTCAAAACCAACACATTTTAGTTGTCGGTCTTTATTCCCTCACAATGCTCAGAAACACAAATAGGAACAGTACAGCTGTTCCCTCTTCAACCTTCAGGCTTTAATTCCAGCAAATAGACTGATTCAGTGGCTCCGCTCTGAATAATTACATGTTGCATTTGTGTTTGCAGACAAACATCAAGGGAAAAGGGTAAAAAGATAGAACAGCAGCTATTCTGGGTGTGTTTGGGTGATAGAAATTATCTGCACAAAGGACAGTCCTTGAAACGTTGAAATTTCCTTTACAGTTTATTTTCCCTCAATTTTTCTCTCAAATCAAAGGATCTAAGATGTTTAAAGGTTTGCGTACTCACATCCCAAAAGACTAACAGCATCAGCATTTTAAAGTCCAGAGCCGGATACAACAGCAACACTTCCCTTTTCAGATACTCATCAGGTTCACCAGAGTGTTGGTCACAGAAACGCTGCTCTCTCTCCAACCTTCTGAGAGCAGCTGAATCGACCTTCCTTATCGCGCAGAGCAGCAAAGAGAAAAGGTAGGAGGAAGAAAGGAAGTGAAGGAATGGAGGAACATCAACAAAAAGCAGTGACATTTTAAATTGATTTGAACAGTTTTGGTTGAACAAAAGCTTCTGAGGAGAAAAAGCCTCACATGCACAAATATGGTGGTGTAAATACAGAAAACAGGGAGAAGACAGGATGGGTAAGAGGGAGGAAGACCAAGTTAGATAAAAGTTACAGAGAAAGGGAGGGAAAACAAAAGACAATAGAAAAATTAGGCAGAAAAAAAATAAATGAAGAGATGTTGAGAGATAAATACTCATAAATGTTGTTTCATGCACGTCAGGACAGGAAATAGACATTCTCATTTTTATTCTGTCACCACGATCCATCTGTCACCTCCTGCAGCAAAACCAATTATTCACAGGAACTGTTCAAAATTCAGGTGCAGGTGCTTTTTCTTCTCATATAATGTAAAATAATGTTCTGACAGATTATAACCTGCTTCAGTACCAGTTCCCAGTCAGGTTAGTGATTTCCAGTTAGCCTAGAAACCTACCCTCTGTGTTTAGATGATAATGAGTCCGATATATATTTGTATGTGTGAGATAATATAATCATGTTTAATTTGATTAATGCTAATATACCTTCAATTTGTAAGCCTGCTGGAGATTACAATAATACTAACTATCCTCAATAAAAGCCAAGTAGCCCACAGTCATCTTGTCTCCAACATTATTTTGGAATAAATGCCTTCTCTATTAATGCATTAATGTTGTATTACGTGCAGTCAGTCTTATGGAAACTGTTGATTCAGGCTGTGTTTCATCTCTCTCATGCTGCCACCTCAGGGCTCTGTAGGATTAGCTCAATGAGCATTTATACTTCAATTCCACCAGAGACAACAAGGCCTCTAGACCTCATCACATATTCAACATTTAGACATTGAGTGGAATAATCTCTGCATATTCATATAGTAGTATAGTAGTAGTGGTTTCAACATAAGATACAGTATGGATGTTAATGAAAGGAGAGGAGGACTATGACTCTCAGCTAAGTTCGACCACGCAAAAGAACGCCAATAACCCAGGGATTCCGCACATAGCACTCTAATCCCTATAGACCACAGCCTCAGCGATCTGTGAGGCAACTAACACCAGCCTCAGACGATTATGAAACCAGCAAAATATGATAAACAGCTCTGTACCTGATTATGAAACGCTAAGAAGGACCTATTTCCGTTTGTCCCGCAGTGAAAAAGGCTCGTGTGAAACCCCCAATGAGAAACAAAGGTTCCACTGGTCTTTGTGACTTAAAATGTACATATGGGGGAGGGGAATAACCTATTCTATTGCCCTATCCCATAAGCATCTGCTTTGCCTGACATACGTTGGCCGGATTACACCTATCTCTGCAGAAAAAGAAGATATCTCACTCGGCTCTGTAAACAGTTCACAGAAGAAATAAGAGACATTTTTACTTTCCAGAACTCTGATTTTGAGAACAAAAATATGCATTTCATAGAGATTTCAGAGCAAAAAACATTATTTTGGTTTGGCATTGTGTATGTTACTGCTGTATATGATGGCTTACAATAATTAGTGAAAAAAGAGGTGAAATATATAGTTTTGGTAAAATAAATAAAAATAAATATTATTCAATAAATCCTAATTTTCAGAGGATTGTTCTAACCTGTCTGTACTAAAAACTATTTCATGGTTTTCTGCTTCACTTTATTCAAAGTCAACTTGTGCAGAGAGAGTGTTCACATATTGTGATATGATATGACATAGTTTTAAACATGCTACTGCGTTATTCTAAAGTGATGATCATCCTGAAAGTGCTTCTTTTTTTTTTAGGCGAAACTGAAATATTTTAATTTTTTCTATGCTTTTATCGTGCAGAGGCCTCAAAAATAGGTTAGGGTAGAAAAGGTTTGTGTCATGCTCCAGTTTCAGGAACAGCTTCAGATGACTCAGATAACCACCTCATGTAATAGAAAGCTTAAAATGCTGCTTTGTTGCTTTCTTTTGACCTGCTTTGTCTGTGATTTTTTTATGATGAATATTTAATGTAGAATAGGTTTATTCCTTGTTGTCTGCTGTTTTCATGCAAACCACTCTTTACTTTACTGTCTATGAAATGAGATATGAACTGAAACAACTTTGTCCTCATCCTCCTCTTCCTCCTCTTCTCTCTCTCAATCATGCGAGGGTGCTCTTGTCCAGACAGCAATGTTGAGCAGCATTATCATCACTAATGACTCCATAGCTGAGACGTGTAGACCACCACTAGACTTGTTCATACATTGAGACATTAATTCCACCTTCCTGCTGTGAGCTCCACAGTGCTGCTGGCCACCTGGCGGGCTTCACTGAATGCCAGCTCACTCCCTGTTGTGGGATTCAGTGCCAGTCTTTTATGTTGTTCAATGAACAGAGTGTATCCGATTAATGTTGATGAGGTTGTTGATATCACTAAACTATCCAGGCAGTCATTTTCCTGTGTCTATACAACATTAATGTGCTTTTCACAACATCATTCAACCTTGTCTCATAGTGTCATAGCTAAGTTATGACAGCAGGAAAAGCACAGGTGTAACTATTTAGTTAACGATGGCTCAGTTCCACTGAGTGTCAGTGAGCACTACAGCAGGAGCTGACCCATCGTTAGTGATGTTATTAATTACACCTGTGCTTTTCCTGCTTTCATGGTAAAACTACTCAGTCAAACTTGGCATTGAAGCAGCTCTTGTCACAGAATGGATGCGTTTAACTCACGTAGGATGACAAAAGTCACATTATAGAATTACTGTAACACTCTAAAATTATAATCTAAAACAGATTGAGAGACAGACAGACGTATAGGTTTCTATGATGGTGGGTGTTTACAGAGAACAGGTACTGATGCAGTCTGGAGGGATTCAGTGAAGATGGAGAGGAAGTGCCATTGCACAGGTAGGATACCCATATGATACATTGCTAAGTATATTTGGATAAACATATTTAGGCTTATGAACTGTGGAGTGAACATTGTGTCTAAGAATATCATGTTCTGTATCTTTGGTTTTGAAATGTTGGCCTATATTGTAATACTCAATTATCAGTTTCGATTGAAAACAATTATGTTCACCAGTTTCCTCTCGATGAAGTAGCGTTAGCTATGTAAATATCACTGGAGCCAAACTATAACAGTTGTTGTTCATCCAGTTATCTATGTTAAGTAGATTAAAAAAAAATGTAAACTGTTGGAAGACGTTATAGTCAGCCTGTAGTCAATAAGAATTCTAGAAAAACAGAAATGACAGAAGACTTTGTTGAACTGGGTCCTGTAAAGTGTTGTTACAGCAGTGTTGCTGACAGGTGAGGCTTTGTGTTGTCATACTGCAGTAGCTACTGGATGGTCCTATTTTATACAGAAACCCTCGGGCTGGAACACTGGAGCAGGTTGGACTTTGGTTAGAGCTGCATGTGTTTGTTCAGTGCCAGTGGCAATATCACATATAGAAAGGTACTGTTCTCTTGAGCCCCTTTGTGAACAGAAAGTTTCAGGAACCAGAGGAACTAATCTCAGGAACTAAACTAGGCACCAAAAGTGTCTTTTCAACATTCACTTTGTTGTGTTTCCACCACAGAAACACAATGTGTACACATTAGAAACAATTTGTTGTTTGGATGTATTGTTGCGTGACTCTGTGTTTTGAATTTGATGTAATGAATTAATGAAAAGGAGACAGAGAACTCCAGAGCGCTGGTCTCCACAGTCGATGATCTGCTGTGTTTGATGGTTGTTTATTGTGTTCTAGAAAGTAACCGCCATGAAACAATCAGATAGGTTATGTTCGGTTTATTCTCTCACCACTGCTCCCTCTCTCTCTCATACATTCTCTAGCTTGCTTGACCACTAACGCTATCTCACTAATTCACATTTTCTTGAGTGACTTGAACTGCCATCTTTTTTACCTCTTCTGTCTATCTACCAATCTGCCTCTCAGTAATATTTAAGTACAACAGTGCTGGTCATCTCTAATGAGTGGTCATGCTGAGCTGGTGAGGATCCGTAGCTCTGAATGTGGTGATCGTCTGTAGCTTCCAGCTCTGGTAGCTGCCAGCAGAGCAGACCTGCTGGTCTGAGTGTGAACTGGGTCCTGTACGCTGCATAGTGACTTCCTGTACTGCTGGGAGCTCTGTGAAGTTACTCTGCCCTCCCACAGCACTGTGTGACCCAGCATGCAGGAGGACAGAGCTGCAGGGACTGGTCAGAGTGTAGGAGTGCAAAGACAACAGTGGACATCATTATGAGATCATTTCATGGTTTAGCTGACTGTTTGTGTGTTTACAGGTGTTGTGCTGGTGCAAAATGGATAAAATGAATTTTAAAAAAGTTCCTGATGTGATTGGATTGCCTCTGATACTTTACTATTTGCGCTTGAGTCGACTTCCATCACAGCAGAGTTCTTTAGAGTTGTGCAGAGGCTGAACTGGGCTGCATCTCTTGGTCAGAGCGAGGTGAAGAGGTCTTCTGGTGACTGTTTGTCTGCTGGCTGCTGGTAGAAATGACTGAAGTGTTGTTGTGTTCCTGTCGGTCCATAATATGTCCTCTCGCTCAGTTCCTCTCTCACTTGTTGAAGGTCACAACCAAAAAGTGAGCTTCATCACTCAATCTGTTGATTCAATAAGTTCAGAGGTTTGAAGAATCAAAGTGACTTGACTTTGGATTATTAATGAGAGAGAGAGAGAAACAGAGAGAGAATGACATAATGCCATGATGACATCACACTGGGATTCTAGAATATATGACTCATCAAAGGCATGGAGTTTCCCAGATGGAGGATTAGAACTCACTCCATAGCTCAGAGAGGTTTGAGGAATCAGACAAAAACTCAATGCTTTCTCAGATTGTTGACTCTCTTCTGCATCTGTTGTACAGTTCACAATATTTATTATGAAGTGTACTGTTAAAAGCTCCAGCTACAGTCAATAGATCTCTAACCTCCAACACTTTCCTATGAAGTCCAAGCAGATAGGAGACGGCAGTCATTGTGAAGGTCACCTCCACACAACGCGTGTGTGCGTTTACGTTTAAATTTAGCAGCTGTTATGATTTCATCCAGAGCAATTTTAGGAATTTCCATTTGTGTTATTGTGTTGTTTCTTTGGTCAATAATTAACTTTAATGCTTCACTTTAAACCAACACGGATGAGAACAACAAGTGCACCTGTGACCACTTTACACGTCTGTGTGATTCTCTGTTCGTGTTCATGACATCAAGACAGCAGGAATCTGTACTGTTTCCAGGTCAGCTACTGTGGTCGGAGCAGAGCTGTTTTCATCCTGTGTGTCTCACAGCTGTCTGATCCTATTAGACCACAACACGTCTGCTGGGCAGATCAACTCTGTAGTCCAGCAGATGGTGAGCTGATGACTGTTCATAATGGAGAAAATGAACATTAAATGAGCTGATAATAGAAATTAGATTGGCTTTTACTTGTATCAGGAGAGCCTCAAGGCTGTGTTGTGTGTGTGATCACACTGAAGTGCTTGAAGTTTAGACTGAATTAATTTTAATACATCAAAGCTGTTGTAGGTAAATGTTTCTTATGTTGGCCAGATACCCCCCAGTCCTCAGTTTAAATGAAGACCACGTCCTCACGTGACTGTGAAGTCAGTGATTGTCCTCTCTGTAAGCCAGAGGGATGATGTGTGTCCCCTCTGTCCCATCGTTGGTCCTCCTATATCTGTCCTGTCGTTGGTATGACCTCAGCTCTCTCTGTCTCTTTATCCAAACCTAAAGTGTCTGTTCGCCGTAAAGTATCCTTTAGCAGGTCTGAGATCAGTTCATCACAGTCTCTTTCAACAAAACAGTAACTTATGATAACTTCAGTCAATAGTTATACGAGCTAGCAACCACCAAATCTACTGACAGCAGAAGTGAGAGAACAGAGGAGGACAAAGGAGAGGGGAGGAGGAGACGCACTCTCAGTCAGGGTTTAGTCTCTAGTGACTGTCTGTGAACTGGATTCAGCTCAGACTAAACTGGTTTTGTTCTCACAAATCACTTGACAGTCAATGACAGTGTTTGAAGAAGGATGTGTGTGGAAGTACAGGGTAGAGTTTGAGTTGTTTGCTGTTTGGTTTGATTGTTCATTTGAGGGCAAAAGAGTTCAGAGGAACAGTGAATTAGATCAGCTGGATGGACTACATGACATCATAGACATATTAACACACTGCTGGGTTTACAACAGGAAGAACGACATGCTGAGGCAGAGACTTCATGGACATCAGAGATCAAATATA
>JACSYO010000666.1:10000-32515 GCA_016806645.1 Ophiodon elongatus | reverse complement strand
GTCGCCGCATTTAGAGACGGAGTCGCCGCATTTAGAGACGGAGTCGCCGCATTTAGAGACGGAGTCGCCGCATTTAGAGACGGAGTCGCCGCAGGTAGAGACGGAGTCGCCGCAGGTAGAGACGGAGTCGCCGCAGGTAGAGACGGAGTCGCCGCATTTAGAGACGGAGTCGCCGCAGGTAGAGACGGAGTCGCCGCAGGTAGAGACGGAGTCGCCGCATTTAGAGACGGAGTCGCCGCATTTAGAGACGGAGTCGCCGCATTTAGAGACGGAGTCGCCGCATTTAGAGACGGAGTCGCCGCATTTAGAGACGGAGTCGCCGCAGGTAGAGACGGAGTCGCCGCATTTAGAGACGGAGTCGCCGCAGGTAGAGACGGAGTCGCCGCATTTAGAGACGGAGTCGCCGCATTTAGAGACGGAGTCGCCGCATTTAGAGACGGAGTCGCCGCAGGTAGAGACGGAGTCGCCGCAGGTAGAGACGGAGTCGCCGCATTTAGAGACGGAGTCGCGCAGGTAGAGACGGAGTCGCCGCATTTAGAGACGGAGTCGCCGCATTTAGAGACGGAGTCGCCGCATTTAGAGACGGAGTCGCCGCATTTAGAGACGGAGTCGCGCATTTAGAGACGGAGTCGCCGCATTTAGAGACGGAGTCGCCGCAAGAGACGGAGTCGCCGCATTAGAGACGGAGTCGCCGCAGGTAGAGCGGAGTCGCAACGAGCGATTAGAGACGGAGTCGCCGCATTAGAGACGGAGTCCCAGTAGAGACGGAGTCGCGCAGGTAGAGACGGAGTCGCCGCATTTAGAGACGGAGTCGCCGCAGGTAGAGACGGAGTCGCCGCAGGTAGAGACGGAGTCGCCGCATGTAGAGACGGAGTCGCCGCAGGTAGAGACGGAGTCGCCGCATTTAGAGACGGAGTCGCCGCATTTAGAGACGGAGTCGCCGCATTTAGAGACGGAGTCGCCGCAGGTAGAGACGGAGTCGCCATTTAGAGACGAGTCGCGCATAGAGACGAGTCGCCGCATTTAGAGACGGAGTCGCCGCATTTAGAGACGGAGTCGCCGCATTTAGAGACGGAGTCGCCGCAGGTAGAGACGGAGTCGCCGCAGGTAGAGACGGAGTCGCCGCAGGTAGAGACGGAGTCGCCGCATTTAGAGACGGAGTCGCCGCATTTAGAGACGGAGTCGCCGCAGGTAGAGACGGAGTCGCCGCATTTAGAGACGGAGTCGCCGCATTTAGAGACGGAGTCGCCGCATTTAGAGACGGAGTCGCCGCAGGTAGAGACGGAGTCGCCGCATTTAGAGACGGAGTCGCCGCAGGTAGAGACGGAGTCGCCGCATTTAGAGACGGAGTCGCCGCATTTAGAGACGGAGTCGCCGCATTTAGAGACGGAGTCGCCGCATTTAGAGACGGAGTCGCCGCATTTAGAGACGGAGTCACCGCAGGTAGAGACGGAGTCACCGCAGGTAGAGACGGAGTCACCGCAGGTAGAGACGGAATCACCGCAGGTAGAGACGGAATCACCGCAGGTAGAGACGGAATCACCGCATTTAGAGACGGAGTCGTCGCAGGTAGAGACGGAGTCGCCGCAGGTAGAGACGGAGTCACCGCATTTAGAGACGGAGTCACCACAGGTAGAGACGGAGTCACCACAGGTAGAGACGGAGTCACCGCAGGTAGAGACGGAGTCGCTGCAGGTAGAAGATCATCTGTGGTCAAATATAATATCTGTAAGTATAAAGTAACGTGGTGATAAAGACGTGATCTAAACCATGTGAGAGCGGTGCTGCAGTCCCTCCCCCCTCAATCACTCCTCTGTTAGCTTTGCTTTCTCACCTCTCTCCTCCCTCTCCTCCCCCTCCTCCCTCTCCTCCGTCCCTCCGCCACACACTCTAGGCCTCAGGCAGACAGACACAGAGGTTTGATTCCCACTGTGGAGTAATATTACACTGTCTGTCAATGTTCCTTCTATTTTCCCTGATGTGTTCATGTTTGTAGGCAGTTCAACAGCTGCATCACAATATGTAACAGTTAATTTCTCCTCTTCCTCCTACTCCTCCTCTTCCTCCTCCTCCTCCTCCTCCTCTTCCTCCTCAGGTTGGAGCGTCTGGTTGAGGTTTTGAGGAAGAAAGTGGGGACAGGAAGCCTCCGAGCCGTCATCTGATCTCCTCTCAAATATATTAGACATTTTCTATTCATATTACGAAGAACCTTATATTTTTTATTTTATCTTTCTTCTGATTAGTCTTAGTCTTCAGTCAAAAGACCTGCAGCTCCATTCTCATTACTGTTTCATGCATTTTGTTATGTATAAATATTAGTTTTCTCTTTTTTTCACTCTTTTGATGTTTCTTTTTTGTTTATCTAAAACTCTTGTGAAACCAAAAGAAATCTTTCAATCTTATGAAATCTTTTGTTAATTTTTGTGTTTGTGTAATCATGAAATATTTCTAAGATGATATTTGAATGGATTTTTAGATTTGTCAGAGTTGTGAAGTGAATAAAATCTTTGTTTTAACTGAAGCAAGTTTTTAGTGTTTAAATCCCAAAACATGAATCCTGACACAGTAACTGGAAATTTGTTGAAAATGTTTACCGAGAAATATGACTCCAGTTGGCCACATGGTGGCGCTGTGTTCCATGCCTAATATGGGATTTTGGGAAGGCCACGCCCCTCACACTATAAATCTGATTGACTTGGAATTTGACGCGAATGTCCAGCTTAATATGTTCTACAAAAAAGCCTCTTGGGCCACATAAATCCACCATGATGGATTCTTTTGCTAATTTGAATAATGTGACATCTACTTTCATTTTTTGACTCTATCAACACTAATTTAGTATCTGGCCTAGTTGGCCTTAGATATAAGATTCTACTACAATTGAGCAAGATGGCCATTCAATCAAAAACTTTGAACAAAGGGCGGGGCTTAGCAGGAAATATAAATAACTCAAGTTGTTTTAGAGTAATCCTGATTAAATGCCAACTTCAACATACACACCAAGTTTTGTTCTCATCCACTTAATGGCAGGGAAATAGCAAAAATTTGAGTTTGCAACTATTGAAATGCTGCATACATTTTAATGATTGTTTGATTGGCTCCTTCTTTACATTTGACATGAAATAAAGAGTTAATAACATTTTTCATTAACATTTATAGTTACATTTACAACGTCAGTCATTTTTCAATTTGTATTTCAAATTTGATTTTTTTTCTACAGATAACAGAAAAGTATCAAATTTAGAGTTTTATGCATAAAATAAAATTATAAAACTAGTGTTTAATTATGTTTTTGCTCATGGTATTTTTATGAGATGAGATTATGTCAATTTGTAGATTTGTTGAGTTAAAAGTTTTTATCTCTTGAAGCCGCAGAGAACTCCTAACATAATGCATGTTTTATGACCAGCTTTTGCTCTGTTACAGAAAATGATGAATAAAACTTCTTTTGGGTCCAGTTTTTGTCTCCTTTCAGAGTCTCTGCTGTGAAGGATTCCTCCTCCTCCTCTCTAATTGAAGATCAGTCTGCCTTTTAGTTCTGCTGTTGATTTAAGGTTTGTCTTTTAAATGCTCCTGTTTTAAACAGAAACTCTGCTCAGATTAATTTCAGAGGATCGCTGTGACAAATGGGAGGAAGCCGCTCTGACTTCCTGTTCCTAAAAACTTCTAATTAAAATTTAACTTTGACAACTTCCAACAAGTCGGTCAAACTGTCGGATTAAAGAGAAAAGATGAAGCTTCATTGGCTGTATGATTTCAGCTCTAAAACATATCTGGTCAGCTGCAACACCAGAAAGAACAAAACATCTAACCAAAGATGACTAAACACCATCGGGTTCACAGTCTGATGAAGTCAAAAGAATCACATCATCTGCAAAGAGCAGAGATTCCAAACCGACGATTTGGTTTCTACCAAAACAGGCACTTTTACCCAGAGCCCTCTTTGAACATGGACCACTCAGGTCCTGAGCAAGCATGTCGTAAGCATGTCGGTGAGCAAGCACTGATGAAGTATGGAGTATGAAGTATATAGTACGCACTGATGAAGTATGGAGTATGAAGTATATAGTACACACTGATGAAGTATGGAGTATGAAGTATATAGTACGCACTGATGAAGTATGGAGTATGAGGTATGAAGTACACACTGATGGAGTATGAAGTATATAGTACGCACTGATGAAGTATGGAGTATGAAGTATGAAGTATATAGTATGCACTGATGAAGTATGGAGTATGAAGTATATAGTACGCACTGATGAAGTATGGAGTATGAGGTATGAAGTACACACTGATGGAGTATGAAGTATATAGTACGCACTGATGAAGTATGGAGTATGAGGTATGAAGTACACACTGATGGAGTATGAGGTATGAAGTATATAGTACGCACTGATGAAGTATGGAGTATGAGGTATGAAGTACACACTGATGGAGTATGAAGTATATAGTACGCACTGATGAAGTATGAAGTATATAGTACGCACTGATGAAGTATGGAGTATGAAGTATGAAGTATGCACTGATGGAGTATGAAGTACACACTGATGGAGTATGAGGTATGAAGTATATAGTACGCACTGATGAAGTATGGAGTATGAGGTATGAAGTACACACTGATGGAGTATGAAGTATATAGTACGCACTGATGAAGTATGAAGTATATAGTACGCACTGATGAAGTATGAAGTATGAAGTATGAAGTATGAAGTACACACTGATGGAGTATGAAGTACGCACTGATGGAGTATGAAGTATAAAGTACATACAGATGGAGTATGGAGTATGAAGTACACACTGAAGTATGGAGTATAAAGTATGTACAGATGGACTATGGAGTATAAAGTACATACTGATGGAGTATAAAGTACATACTGATGGACTGGAGTATAAAGTACATACTTATGAAGTATGGAGTATGCAGAATTAAGTACATACTAATGTAGCTCAAGCAGAAGTTCAGTCAGGAAGACACATGCCACTCTGTCATTCATAATCTCAGTCTCTCAGTCTCCCTGATGCTCCATCAGCTGATTGGGGGGCGTGCACTTTATATTAACCAATCAGATTCTGCGCAGTTTCCTTAAGCCAATCACATCGTTGTTGTCAAACTTTTAAAGAGGTTCTCCTCTCTGCTGCTGTCAGTTGTCATTTCAGCTCAAAACAGATGCAACCCTCCTCCACCCCGGGCTCCTCCACTCTCCTCCACCCCGGGCTCCTCCACCCTCCTCCACCCCGGGCTCCTCCACCCCGGGCTCCTCCACCCCGGGCTCCTCCACCCTCCTCCACCCCGGGCTCCTCCACCCTCCTCCACCCCGGGGCCCTCCAATCTTCATCGGGTTACAACAACTTCCTTCTTCTCCACCATTACCAGTGTCTGGACTTCTGGGGGATTCTGCCTCATTAGATATGATCATAACTACCTCTTGCTTATCGTAATTCAGGATGGAGTCCAATCGCCAAAGACTTTGCACCATTCAAAGATTATGCAATTGTAATAAATTATTATTCAACTCTATAAAAGTCTCTCCTGATTGAAATGGAGTTTGGAGTATAAAGTACATAATGATGGACTGGAGTATAAAGTACATACTTATGAAGTATGGAGTATAAAGTACATACTTATGAAGTATGGAGTATGAAGTACATACTGATGGAGTATGGAGTATGAAGTACATACTGATGGAGTATGCAGAATGAAGTACATACTGATGGAGTTTGGAGTATAAAGTACATAATGATGGACTGGAGTATAAAGTACATACTTTTGAAGTATGGAGTATGAAGTACATACTGATGGAGTATGGAATATGAAGTACACACAGATGGAGTATGGAGTATAAAGTACACACTGATGAAGTATGGAGTATGAAGTACACACTGATGGAGTATGCAGAATGAAGTACATACTGATGGAGTATGCAGAATGAAGTACATACTGATGGAGTTTGGAGTATAAAGTACATAATGATGGACTGGAGTATGAGGTACATCAGTACTGTGTGATCACTAGCACCTCCTACTGGCTGCTTAAGGAGTTAGTAGAATGAATCAGGTTCTAAAGGTGGTCCTTTGAGAGCTTAGCGGACAGACACAGAGATCCACCCTCACCCACTGACTCAACCATCTCATCATCTCCTGGAGATAATAAACATAAGTTACAGTGAATCTAACCAGAGATAATAAGATGCAAGGAAATATATCAAATATTATGATGAAATAAAATATGTGAATTCATTGGTTTCCAATCTGTTGGTCTGAAGATAAACTTGAGAGGTCATAAGAAAATGAAGTGGTAATATCAATAATATTTATTAATATTCCTACAATTTTATCTGAAAGATCTGTGTTGATTATGAATTACAAAAATGAAAACAGCGTAGCTGAATTTGCTAACTATTTAGTCGAATTCAGGAAGATAAATCTTAATAACAAATGAATACTCATTCATATGTTATTGTCAAACACATAAATGAAACAAAGTATCAAACTGTTATTTATTTAAAGAAGTCAAGATTTAATTTCTTCAGATTTTTTATCATATTTCATTTTACCTGATTTTATTTAAAAACACCTCTGAGATATTTTACAGACAGAAGTTTTCATCACCATGTGTGTGTGTGCGTGTGCGTGTGTGTGTGTTCTGCCCCCCGCTGCCTGATTACCATGGTAACAGCGGACCACTCGTGGTCAACTTGGGTGTCCTGTTTTTAATCCTGCAGCCGTTAATCTGCTTGTTCTGAAGAAAGACTCAGTTTGTTGGAGCTCCAACTTCTGACGCCACCTGGGAGTGTGTGTGTGTGTGTGTGTGAGTGTGTGTGTGTGAGTGTGTGTCTGTGTGTGTCTGTGTGTGTGTGTGTGTGTCTGTCTGTGTGTCTGTGTGTGTGAGTGTGAGTGTGTGTCTGTGTCTGTGTATGTGTGTGTGTGTGTGTGTGTGTGTGTGTGTGTGCTTGTGTGTGTATGTGTGTGTGTGTGTGTGTGCTTGTGTGTGTGCTTGTGTGTGTGTGTGTGTGTGTGCTTGTGTGTGTGTGTGTGTGTGTGTGTGTGTGTGTGGGCGTGTGTGTGTTTGATCTCATGAGTCTAAACCATCTTTGTGTTGATTTTTATATCAGAAGCTCTGCTCTCTGATTGGCTGACAAGTGTTGTTTCTAATTCAAAGGTCAAACTCTTATTAATAAAATACATATACATACATACACGTATATATACATATATGTATAATATATATATATATATATATATATATATACATTTATATATAGTGTATTTATATATATATATATAGTGTATATATATGTAGTATTTTACAGATCAGTTTATGATTTCTCACATAGTTGCTCCCATGTTAAAAATTTTGTGATTCTTTGTTTCGACAAAGATCGATCTTGGTTTGTGATGAATGAACTCTGGTGTTGGATTGTTTCTTGGGTTGTTTCTTGGGTTGTTTCTTGGGTTGTTTCTTGGGTTGTTTCTTGAGTTGTTTCTTGGGTTATTTCTAGCATTGTTTCTTGGGTTGTTTCTTGGATTGTTTCTTGGATTGTTTCTTGGATTGTTTCTTGGGTTGTTTCTTCTTTTGTTTCTTGGATTGTTTCTTGTATTTTTTCTTGGGTTGTTTCTTCAGTTGTTTCTTGGGTTGTTTCTTGGATTGTTTCTTGGGTTGTTTCGTGGATTGTTTCTGGGGTTGTTTTTGGTGTTGTCTCTTGGATTGTTTCTTCTGTTGTTTCTTGGATTGTTCGTTGGGTTTTTTCTTGGATTGTTTCTTGGGTTGATTCTTGGGTGGTTGTTTCTTGGATTGTTTCCTGGGTTGTTTCTTGGGTTGATTCGTGGATTGTTTCTGTGGTTGTTTTTGGGGTTGTTTCTTGGATTATTTCTTGCATTGTTTCTTGGGTTGTTTCTTGGGTTGTTTCTTGGGTTGTTTCTTGGATTGTTTCTTGGGTTGTTTCGTGGATTGTTTCTTGGGTTGTTTCCTGGGTTGTTTCTTGGGTTGTGTCTTGGGTTGTTTCTTGGGTTGTTTCTTGGATTGTTTCTTGGGTTGATTCTTGGGTGGTTGTTTCTTGGATTGTTTCCTGGGTTGTTTCTTGGGTTGATTCGTGGATTGTTTCTGTGGTTGTTTTTGGGGTTGTTTCGTGGATTATTTCTTGCATTGTTTCTTGGGTTGTTTCTTAGGTTGTTTCTTGGGTTGTTTCTTGGGTTGTTTCTTGGATTGTTTCTTGGGTTGTTTCTTGGATTGTTTCTTGGGTTGTTTCTTGGGTTGTTTCTTGGGTTGTTTCTTGGGTTGTTTCTTGGGTTGTTTCTTGGATTGTTTCTTCTGTTGTTTCTTGGATTGTTCGTTGGGTTTTTTATTGGGTTGTTTCTTGGGTTGTTTCTTGGATTGTTTCTTGGGTTGTTTCTTGGGTTGATTTGTGGATTGTTTCTTGGATTGTTTCTTGGATTGTTTCTTGGGTTGTTTCTTGGGTTATTTCTTGGATTGTTTCTAGCATTATTTTTTGGGTTGTTTCTTGGGTTGTTTCTTGGGTTGTTTCTTGGGTTGTTTCTTGGATTTTTTCTTCTGTTGTTTGTTGGATTGTTCGTTGGGTTGTTTCTTGGGTTGTTTCTTGGGTTGTTCGTGGGTTGTTTGTTGGGTTGTTTTTTGGGTTGTTTCTTGGATTGTTTCTTGGGTTGTTACTTGGGTTGTTTTGTTGTTTCTGTTGTTTCTGTTGTTTCTTGGGTTGTTTCTTTGGTTGTTTCTTCTGTTGTTTCTTGGGTTGTTTCTTGGGTTGTTTCTTGGGTTGTTTCTTGGGTTGTTTCTTGGATTGTTTCTTGGGTTTTTTCTTGGGTTCTTTCTTGGATTGTTTCTGGGGTTATTTTTGGTGTTGTTTCTTGGGTTGTTTCTTGGGTTGTGTCTTGGGTTGTGTCTTTGGTTATTTCTTGGATTGTTTCTTCTGTTGTTTCTTGGATTGTTCATTGGGCTGTTTCTGGGGTTGTTTCTTGGATTGTTTCTTGGATTGTTTCTTGGATTGTTTCTTGGATTGTTTCTTGGGTTGTTTCTTGGGTTGTTTCTTGGGTTGTTTCCTGGATTATTTCGAGCATTGTTTTTTGGGTTGTTTCTTGAGTTGTTTCTTGGGTTGTTTCTTGGATTGTTTCTTCTGTTGTTTCTTGGATTGTTCGTTGGGTTTTTTCTTGGATTGTTTCTTGGGTTGTTTCTTGGGTTGTTTCTTGCATTGTTTCTTGGGTTGTTTCTTGGGTTGTTTCTTGGGTTGTTTCTTGGGTTGTTTCTTGGATTGTGTCTTGGGTTGTTTCTTGGGTTGTTTCTTTGGTTGTTTCTTCTGTTGTTTCTTGGATTGTTTCTTCTGTTGTTTCTTGGGTTGTTTCTTCTTTTGTTTCTTGGATTGTTTCTTGGATTGTTTCTTGGGTTGTTTCTTCAGTTGTTTCTTGGGTTGTTTCTTGGATTGTTTCTCCTGTTGTTTCTTGGATTGTTTCTTGGGTTGTTTCTTGGGTTGTTTCTTGGATTGTTTCTTCTGTTGTTTCTTGGGTTGTTTCTTCTTTTGTTTCTTGGATTTTTTCTTGGATTTTTTCTTGGGTTGTTTCTTCAGTTGTTTCTTGGGTTGTTTCTTGGATTGTTTCTTGGGTTGTTTCGTGGATTGTTTCTGGGGTTGTTTTTGGTGTTGTCTCTTGGATTGTTTCTTCTGTTGTTTCTTGGATTGTTCGTTGGGTTTTTTCTTGGATTGTTTCTTGGGTTGATTCTTGGGTGGTTGTTTCTTGGATTGTTTCCTGGGTTGTTTCTTGGGTTGATTCGTGGATTGTTTCTGTGGTTGTTTTTGGGGTTGTTTCGTGGATTATTTCTTGCATTGTTTCTTGGGTTGTTTCTTAGGTTGTTTCTTGGGTTGTTTCTTGGGTTGTTTCTTGGATTGTTTCTTGGGTTGTTTCGTGGATTGTTTCTTGGGTTGTTTCCTGGGTTGTTTCTTGGGTTGTGTCTTGGGTTGTTTCTTGGGTTGTTTCTTGGATTGTTTCTTCTGTTGTTTCTTGGATTGTTCTTTGGGCTGTTTCTTGGGTTGTTTCTCGGGTTGTTTCTTGGATTGTTTCTTGGATTGTTTCTTGGATTGTTTCTTGGATTGTTTCTTGGATTGTTTCTTGGGTTGTTTCTTGGGTTGTTTCTTGGGTTGTTTCCTGGATTATTTCGAGCATTGTTTTTTGGTTTGTTTTTTGGTTTGTTTCTTGGGTTGTTTCTTGGGTTGTTTCTTGGATTGTTTCTTCTGTTGTTTCTTGGATTTTTCGTTGGGTTTTTTCTTGGGTTGTTTCTTGGGTTGATTCGTGGATTGTTTCTGTGGTTGTTTTTGGGGTTGTTTCTTGGATTATTTTTTGCATTGTTTCTTGGGTTGTTTCTTGGGTTGTTTCTTGGGTTATTTCTTGGATTGTTTCTTGGATTGTTTCTTGGGTTGTTTCGTGGATTGTTTCTCTGGTTGTTTTTGGGGTTGTTTCTTGGATTATTTCTTGGGTTGTTTCTTGGGTTGTTTCTTGGGTTTTTTCTTGGGTTGTTTCTTGGATTGTTTCGTGGGTTGTTTCGTGGATTGTTTCTTGGGTTGTTTCTGGGGATGTTTCTTGGATTGTTTCTTGGGTTGTTTCTTTGATTATTTCTTGGATTGTTTCTAGCATTGTTTTTTGGGTTGTTTCTTGGGTTGTTTCTTAGGTTGTTTCTTGGGTTGTGTCTTGGGTTGTTTCATGGCTTGTTTCTTGGATTGTTTCTTCTGTTGTTTGTTGGATTGTTCGTTGGGTTGTTTGTTGGGTTGTTTCATGGGTTGTTTCTTGGGTTGTTTCTTGGGTTGTTTCTTGGGTTGTTCGTTGGGTTGTTTGTTGGGTTGTTTTGTTGGTTTGTTTCTTGGATTGTTTCTTCTGTTGTTCCTTGGATTGTTTCTTGGATTGTTTCTTGGGTTGTTTCTTGGTTTTTTCATGGGTTGTTTCTTGGGTTGTTTTTGGGGTTGTTTCTTGGATTGTTTCTTGGGTTGATTCTTGGGTTGTTTCTTGGATTGTTTCTTGAGCTGTTTCTTGGGTTGTTTCCTGGATTATTTCTTGCATTGGTTCTTGGGTTATTTCTTGGGTTTTTTCTTGAGTTATTTCTTTTGTTGTTTCTTCTGTTGTTTCTTGGGTTGTTACTTGGGTTGTTTCTTGGGTTGTTTCTTGGGTTGTTTCTTGGGTTGTTTCTTTGGTTGTTTCTTCTGTTGTTTCTTGGATTGTTTCTTGGGTTGTTTCTTTGGTTGTTTCTTGGGTTGTTTCTTGGATTGTTTCTTGGGTTGTTTCTTGGGTTCTTTCTTGGATTGTTTCTGGGGTTGTTTCTTGGGTTGTTTCCTGGATTATTTCGAGCATTGTTTTTTGGGTTGTTTCTTGAGTTGTTTCTTGGGTTGTTTCTTGGATTGTTTCTTCTGTTGTTTCTTGGATTGTTTCTTGGATTGTTCGTTGGTTTTTTTCTTGGGTTGTTTCTTGGGTTGTTTCTTGGATTGTGTCTTGGGTTGTTTCTTGGGTTGTTTCTTTGGTTGTTTCTTCTGTTGTTTCTTGGATTGTTTCTTCTGTTGTTTCTTGGGTTGTTTCTTCTTTTGTTTCTTGGATTGTTTCTTGGATTGTTTCTTGGGTTGTTTCTTCAGTTGTTTCTTGGGTTGTTTCTTAGGTTGTTTCTTGGATTGTTTCTCCTGTTGTTTCTTGGATTGTTTCTTGGGTTGTTTCGTGGATTTTTTCTGGGGTTGTTTTTGGTGTTGTTTCTTGGATTGTTCCTTCTGTTGTTTCTTGGGTGGTTGTTTCTTGGATTGTTTCCTGGGTTGTTTCTTGGGTTGATTCATGGATTATTTCTGTGCTTGTTTTTGGGGTTGTTTCTTGGATTATTTCTTGCATTGTTTCTTGGGTTGTTTCTTGGGTTGTTTCTTGGGTTGTTTCTTGGGTTGTTTCTTGGATTGTTTCTTGGGTTGTTTCGTGGATTGTTTCTTGGGTTGTTTCTTGGGTTGGTTCTTGGATTGTTTCTGGGGTTATTTTTGGTGTTGTTTCTTGGGTTGTTTCTTGGGTTGTTTCTTGGGTTGTTTCTTGGGTTGTTTCTTGGATTGTTTCTTCTGTTGTTTCTTGGGTTGTTTCTCGGGTTGTTTCTTGGATTGTTTCTTGGATTGTTTCTTGTGTTGTTTCTTGGATTGTTTCTTGGATTGTTTCTTGGATTGTTTCTTGGGTTGTTTCCTGGATTATTTCGAGCATTGTTTTTTGGTTTGTTTCTTGGGTTGTTTCTTGGGTTGTTTCTTGGGTTGTTTCTTGGATTGTTTCTTCTGTTGTTTCTTGGATTGTTCGTTGGGTTTTTTCTTGGGTTGTTTCTTGGGTTGTTTCTTGGATTGTTTCTTGGGTTGTTTCTTGGGTTGATTCGTGGGTTGTTTCTGTGGTCGTTTTTGAGGTTGTTTCTTGGATTATTTTTTGCATTGTTTCTTGGGTTGTTTCTTGGGTTATTTCTTGGGTTGTTTCTTGGGTTGTTTCTTGGATTGTTTCTTGGGTTGTTTCGTGGATTGTTTCTTGGATTGTGTCTTGGGTTGTTTCTTGGGTTGTTTCTTTGGTTGTTTCTTCTGTTGTTTCTTGGATTGTTTCTTCTGTTGTTTCTTGGGTTGTTTCTTCTTTTGTTTCTTGGATTGTTTCTTGGATTGTTTCTTGGGTTGTTTCTTCAGTTGTTTCTTGGGTTGTTTCTTTGGTTGTTTCTTCTGTTGTTTCTTGGATTGTTTCTTCTGTTGTTTCTTGGGTTGTTTCTTCTTTTGTTTCTTGGATTGTTTCTTGGATTGTTTCTTGGGTTGTTTCTTCAGTTGTTTCTTGGGTTGTTTCTTAGGTTGTTTCTTGGATTGTTTCTTGGATTGTTTCTCCTGTTGTTTCTTGGATTGTTTCTTGGGTTGTTTCGTGGATTTTTTCTGGGGTTGTTTTTGGTGTTGTTTCTTGGATTGTTCCTTCTGTTGTTTCTTGGGTGGTTGTTTCTTGGATTGTTTCCTGGGTTGTTTCTTGGGTTGATTCATGGATTATTTCTGTGCTTGTTTTTGGGGTTGTTTCTTGGATTATTTCTTGCATTGTTTCTTGGGTTGTTTCTTGGGTTGTTTCTTGGGTTGTTTCTTGGGTTGTTTCTTGGATTGTTTCTTGGGTTGTTTCGTGGATTGTTTCTTGGGTTGTTTCTTGGGTTGGTTCTTGGATTGTTTCTGGGGTTATTTTTGGTGTTGTTTCTTGGGTTGTTTCTTGGGTTGTTTCTTGGGTTGTGTCTTGGGTTGTTTCTTCGGTTGTTTCTTGGATTGTTTCTTCTGTTGTTTCTTGGGTTGTTTCTCGGGTTGTTTCTTGGATTGTTTCTTGGATTGTTTCTTGTGTTGTTTCTTGGATTGTTTCTTGGGTTGTTTCTTGGATTGTTTCTTGGGTTGTTTCCTGGATTATTTCGAGCATTGTTTTTTGGTTTGTTTCTTGGGTTGTTTCTTGGGTTGTTTCTTGGGTTGTTTCTTGGATTGTTTCTTCTGTTGTTTCTTGGATTGTTCGTTGGGTTTTTTCTTGGGTTGTTTCTTGGGTTGTTTCTTGGATTGTTTCTTGGGTTGTTTCTTGGGTTGATTCGTGGGTTGTTTCTGTGGTCGTTTTTGAGGTTGTTTCTTGGATTATTTTTTGCATTGTTTCTTGGGTTGTTTCTTGGGTTATTTCTTGGGTTGTTTCTTGGGTTGTTTCTTGGATTGTTTCTTGGGTTGTTTCGTGGATTGTTTCTTGGATTGTGTCTTGGGTTGTTTCTTGGGTTGTTTCTTTGGTTGTTTCTTCTGTTGTTTCTTGGATTGTTTCTTCTGTTGTTTCTTGGGTTGTTTCTTCTTTTGTTTCTTGGATTGTTTCTTGGATTGTTTCTTCAGTTGTTTCTTGGGTTGTTTCTTGGGTTGTTTCTTAGGTTGTTTCTTGGATTGTTTCTCCTGTTGTTTCTTGGATTGTTTCTTGGGTTGTTTCGTGGATTTTTTCTGGGGTTGTTTTTGGTGTTGTTTCTTGGATTGTTCCTTCTGTTGTTTCTTGGGTGGTTGTTTCTTGGATTGTTTCCTGGGTTGTTTCTTGGGTTGATTCATGGATTATTTCTGTGCTTGTTTTTGGGGTTGTTTCTTGGATTATTTCTTGCATTGTTTCTTGTGTTGTTTCTTGGGTTGTTTCTTGGGTTGTTTCTTGGGTTGTTTCTTGGATTGTTTCTTGGGTTGTTTCGTGGATTGTTTCTTGGGTTGTTTCTTGGGTTGGTTCTTGGATTGTTTCTGGGGTTATTTTTGGTGTTGTTTCTTGGGTTGTTTCTTGAGTTGTTTCTTGGGTTGTGTCTTGGGTTGTTTCTTCGATTGTTTCTTGGATTGTTTCTTCTGTTGTTTCTTGGGTTGTTTCTCGGGTTGTTTCTTGGATTGTTTCTTGGATTGTTTCTTGTGTTGTTTCTTGGATTGTTTCTTGGATTGTTTCTTGGATTGTTTCTTGGGTTGTTTCCTGGATTATTTCGAGCATTGTTTTTTGGTTTGTTTCTTGGGTTGTTTCTTGGGTTGTTTCTTGGGTTGTTTCTTGGATTGTTTCTTCTGTTGTTTCTTGGATTGTTCGTTGGGTTTTTTCTTGGGTTGTTTCTTGGGTTGTTTCTTGGATTGTTTCTTGGGTTGTTTCTTGGGTTGATTCGTGGGTTGTTTCTGTGGTCGTTTTTGAGGTTGTTTCTTGGATTATTTTTTGCATTGTTTCTTGGGTTGTTTCTTGGGTTATTTCTTGGGTTGTTTCTTGGGTTGTTTCTTGGATTGTTTCTTGGGTTGTTTCGTGGATTGTTTCTTGGATTTTTTCTTGGGTTGTTTCTTGGGTTGATTTGTGGATTGTTTCTCTGGTTGTTTTTGGGGTTATTTCTTGGATTATTTCTTTGGTTGTGGGTTAGGGTTAGGGTTAGGGTTAGGGTTGTTTCTTGGATTGTTTCTCCTGTTGTTTCTTGGGTTGTTTCTTGGGTTGTTTCTTGGATTGTTTCTTGGGTTGTTTCGTGGATTTTTTCTGGGGTTGTTTTTGTTGGTTTTTTTTGTATTGTTTCTTCTGTTGTTTCTTGGATTGTTCGTTGGATTGTTTCTTGGGTTGTTTCTTGGGTGGTTGTTTCTTGGGTGGTTGTTTCTTGGATTGTTTCCTGGGTTGTTTCTTGGGTTGATTCATGGATTGTTTCTGTGGTTGTTTTTGGGGTTGTTTCTTTGATTATTTCTTGCATTGTTTCTTGGGTTGTTTCTTGGGTTGTTTCTTGGATTGTTTCTTGGGTTGTTTCGTGGATTGTTTCTGGGGTTATTTTTGGTGTTGTTTCTTGGGTTGTTTCTTGGGTTGTTTCTTGGGTTGTTTCTTGGATTGTTTCTTCTGTTGTTTCTTGGGTTGTTTCTCGGGTTGTTTCTTGGATTGTTTCTTGGATTGTTTCTTGTGTTGTTTCTTGTGTTGTTTCTTGGGTTGATTCGTGGGTTGTTTCTGTGGTCGTTTTTGGGGTTTTTTCTTGGATTATTTTTTGCATTGTTTCTTGGGTTGTTGCTTGGGTTGTTTCTTGTATTGTTTCTTGGGTTGTTTCTTGGGTTCTTTCTTGGATTGTTTCTTGGGTTGATTCTTGGGTTGTTTCTCTGATATTTTCTTGAGCTGTTTCTTGGGTTGATTCGTGGATTGTTTCTTGGGTTGTTTTTGGGTTGTTTCTTGGGTTATTTCTTGGGTTGTTTCTTGGATTGTTTCTTGGGTTGTTTCGTGGATTGTTTCTCTGGTTGTTTTTGGTGTTGTTTCTTGGATTATTTCTTGGGTTGTTTCTGGGGATGTTTCTTGGATTGTTTCTTGGGTTGTTTCTTGGATTATTTCTTGGATTGTTTCTAGCATTGTTTTTTGGGTTGTTTCTTGGGTTGTTTCTTAGTTTGTTTCTTGGGTTGTGTCTTGGGTTGTTTCATGGCTTGTTTCTTGGATTGTTTCTTCTGTTGTTTGTTGGATTGTTCGTTGGGTTGTTTGTTGGGTTATTTCATGGGTTGTTTCTTGGGTTGTTCGTTGGGTTGTTTGTTGGGTTGTTTTGTTGGTTTGTTTCTTGGATTGTTTCTTCTGTTGTTCCTTGGATTGGTTCTTGGGTTGTTTCTTGGGTTGGTTCTTGGGTTGTTTCTTGGATTGTTTCTTGGGTTGTTTCCTGGATTATTTCGTGCATTGTTTTTTGGTTTGTTTCTTGGGTTGTTTCTTGGGTTGTTTCTTGGGTTGTTTCTTGGATTGTTTCTTTTGTTGTTTCTTGGATTGTTCGTTGGGTTTTTTCTTGGGTTGTTTCTTGGGTTGTTTCTTGGATTGTTTCTTGGGTTGTTTCTTGGGTTGATTCGTGGGTTGTTTCTGTGGTCGTTTTTGGGGTTGTTTCTTGGATTATTTTTTGCATTGTTTCTTGGGTTGTTTCTTGGGTTATTTCTTGGGTTGTTTCTTGGATTGTTTCTTGGGTTGTTTCGTGGATTGTTTCTTGGGTTGTTTCTTGGGTTGTTTCTTGGGTTGATTTGTGGATTGGTTCTCTGGTTGTTTTTGGGGTTGTTTCTTGGATTATTTCTTGGGTTGTGGGTTAGGGTTAGTTAGGTTAGGGTTGTTTCTTGGATTGTTTCTCCTGTTGTTTCTTGGGTTGTTTCTTGGGTTGTTTCTTGGATTGTTTCTTGGGTTGTTTCGTGGATTTTTTCTGGGGTTGTTTTTGTTGGTTTTTTTTTGTATTGTTTCTTCTGTTGTTTCTTGGATTGTTCGTTGGATTGTTTCTTGGGTTGTTTCTTGGTGGTTGTTTCTTGGGTGGTTGTTTCTTGGATTGTTTCCTGGGTTGTTTCTTGGGTTGATTCATGGATTGTTTCTGTGGTTGTTTTTGGGGTTGTTTCTTGGATTATTTCTTGCATTGTTTCTTCTGTTTGTTGGATTGTTCGTTGGGTTGTTTGTTGGGTTGTTTCATGGGTTGTTTCTTGGGTTGTTTCTTGGGTTGTTTCTTGAGTTGTTCGTTGGGTTGTTTGTTGGGTTGTTTTGTTGGTTTGTTTCTTGGATTGTTTCTTCTGTTGTTCCTTGGATTGGTTCTTGGGTTGTTTCTTGGGTTTTTTCATGGGTTGTTTCTTGGGTTGTTTTTGGGGTTGTTTCTTGGATTGTTTCTTGGGTTGATTCTTGGGTTGTTTCTTGGATTGTTTCTTGAGCTGTTTCTTGGGTTGTTTCCTGGATTATTTCTTGCATTGGTTCTTGGGTTATTTCTTGGGTTTTTTCTTGAGTTATTTCTTTTGTTGTTTCTTCTGTTGTTTCTTGGGTTGTTACTTTGGTTGTTTCTTGGGTTCTTTCTTGGGTTCTTTCTTGGGTTCTTTCTTTGGTTGTTTCTTCTGTTGTTTCTTCGATTGTTTCTTGGGTTGTTTCTTGGGTTGTTTCTTGGGTTGTTTCTTGGATTGTTTCTTGGGTTGTTTCTTGGATTGTTTCTTGGGTTGTTTCTTGGGTTCTTTCTTGGATTGTTTCTGGGGTTGTTTCTTGGATTGTTTCTTGGATTGTTTCTTGGATTGTTTCTTGGGTTGTTTCCTGGATTATTTCGAGCATTGTTTTTTGGTTTGTTTCTTGGGTTGTTTCTTGGGTTGTTTCTTGGGTTGTTTCTTGGATTGTTTCTTCTGTTGTTTCTTGGATTGTTCGTTGGGTTTTTTCTTGGGTTGTTTCTTGGGTTGTTTCTTGGATTGTTTCTTGGGTTGTTTCTTGGGTTGATTCGTGGGTTGTTTCTGTGGTCGTTTTTGGGGTTGTTTCTTGGATTATTTTTTGCATTGTTTCTTGGGTTGTTTCTTGGGTTATTTCTTGGGTTGTTTCTTGGATTGTTTCTTGGGTTGTTTCGTGGATTGTTTCTTGGGTTGTTTCTTGGGTTGTTTCTTGGGTTGATTTGTGGATTGTTTCTCTGGTTGTTTTTGGGGTTGTTTCTTGGATTATTTCTTGGGTTGTGGGTTAGGGTTAGGGTTAGGGTTAGGGTTGTTTCTTGGATTGTTTCTCCTGTTGTTTCTTGGGTTGTTTCTTGGGTTGTTTCTTGGATTGTTTCTTGGGTTGTTTCGTGGATTTTTTCTGGGGTTGTTTTTGTTGGTTTTCTTTTTGTATTGTTTCTTCTGTTGTTTCTTGGATTGTTCGTTGGATTGTTTCTTGGGTTGTTTCTTGGGTGGTTGTTTCTTGGGTGGTTGTTTCTTGGGTGGTTGTTTCTTGGATTGTTTCCTGGGTTGTTTCTTGGGTTGATTCATGGATTGTTTCTGTGGTTGTTTTTGGGGTTGTTTCTTGGATTATTTCTTGCATTGTTTCTTGGGTTGTTTCTTGGGTTGTTTCTTGGGTTGTTTCTTGGATTGTTTCTTTTGTTGTTTCGTGGATTGTTTCTTGGGTTGTTTCTTGGGTTGTTTCTTGGATTGTTTCTGGGGTTATTTTTGGTGTTGTTTCTTGGGTTGTTTCTTGGGTTGTTTCTTGGGTTGATTCGTGGGTTGTTTCTGTGGTCGTTTTTGGGGTTTTTTCTTGGATTATTTTTTGCATTGTTTCTTGGGTTGTTTCTTGGGTTGTTTCTTGTATTGTTTCTTGGGTTGTTTCTTGGGTTCTTTCTTGGATTGTTTCTTGGGTTGATTCTTGGGTTGTTTCTCTGATATTTTCTTGAGCTGTTTCTTGGGTTGATTCGTGGATTGTTTCTGTGGTTGTTTTTGGGGTTGTTTCTTGGATTATTTTTTGCATTGTTTCTTGGGTTGTTTCTTGGGTTGTTTCTTGGGTTATTTCTTGGTTTGTTTCTTGGATTGTTTCTTGGGTTGTTTCGTGGATTGTTTCTCTGGTTGTTTTTGGGGTTGTTTCTTGGGTTGTTTCTTGGGTTGTTTCTTGGGTTGTTTCTTGGGTTTTTTCTTGGGTTGTTTCTTGGATTGTTTCGTGGGTTGTTTCGTGGATTGTTTCTTGGGTTGTTTCTGGGGATGTTTCTTGGATTGTTTCTTGGGTTGTTTCTTGGATTATTTCTTGGATTGTTTCTAGCATTGTTTTTTGGGTTGTTTCTTGGGTTGTTTCTTAGGTTGTTTCTTGGGTTGTGTCTTGCGTTGTTTCATGGCTTGTTTCTTGGATTGTTTCTTCTGTTGTTTGTTGGATTGTTCGTTGGGTTGTTTGTTGGGTTGTTTCATGGGTTGTTTCTTGGGTTGTTTCTTGGGTTGTTTCTTGGGTTGTTCGTTGGGTTGTTTGTTGGGTTGTTTTGTTGGTTTGTTTCTTGTATTGTTTCTTCTGTTGTTCCTTGGATTGGTTCTTGGGTTGTTTCTTGGGTTGGTTCTTGGGTTGTTTCTTGGATTGTTTCTTGGGTTGTTTCTTGGGTTTTTTCATGGGTTGTTTCTTGGGTTGTTTTTGGGGTTGTTTCTTGGATTGTTTCTTGGGTTGATTCTTGGGTTGTTTCTTGGATTGTTTCTTGAGCTGTTTCTTGGGTTGTTTCCTGGATTATTTCTTGCATTGGTTCTTGGGTTATTTCTTGGGTTTTTTCTTGAGTTATTTCTTTTGTTGTTTCTTCTGTTGTTTCTTGGGTTGTTACTTTGGTTGTTTCTTGGGTTGTTTCTTGGGTTGTTTCTTGGGTTCTTTCTTTGGTTGTTTCTTCTGTTGTTTCTTCGATTGTTTCTTGGGTTGTTTCTTGGGTTGTTTCTTGGGTTGTTTCTTGGATTGTTTCTTGGGTTGTTTCTTGGATTGTTTCTTGGGTTGTTTCTTGGGTTCTTTCTTGGATTGTTTCTGGGGTTGTTTCTTGGGTTGTTTCTTGGATTGTTTCTTCTGTTGTTTCTTCGATTGTTCGTTGGGTTTTTTCTTGGGTTGTTTCTTTGGTTGTTTCTTGCATTGTTTCTTGGGTTATTTCTTGGGTTGTTTCTTGGATTGTTTCTTTGGTTGTTTCTTCTGTTGTTTTTTGGATTGTTTCTTCTGTTGTTTCTTGGGTTGTTTCTTCTTTTGTTTCTTGGATTGTTTCTTGGATTGTTTCTTGGGTTGTTTCTTCAGTTTTTTGTTGGGTTGTTTCTTGGATTGTTTCTCCTGTTGTTTCTTGGATTGTTTCCTCGATTATTTCGAGCATTGTTTTTTGGGTTGTTTCTTGAGTTGTTTCTTGGGTTGTTTCTTGGATTGTTTCTTGGATTGTTTGTTGGGTTTTTTCTTGGGTTGTTTCTTGGGTTGTTTCTTGTATTGTTTCTTGGGTTATTTCTTGGGTCGTTTCTTGGATTGTGTCTTGGGTTGTTTCTTGGGTTGTTTCTTTGGTTGTTTCTTCTGTTGTTTCTTGGATTGTTTCTTCTGTTGTTTCTTGGGTTGTTTCTTCTTTTTTTTCATGGATTGTTTCTTGGATTGTTTCTTGGGTTGTTTCGTGGATTGTTTCTGGGGTTGTTTTTGGTGTTGTTTCTTGGATTGTTTCCTGGGTTGTTTCTTGGGTTAATTCATGGATTATTTCTTTGCTTGTTTTTGGGGTTGTTTCTTTGATTATTTCTTGCATTGTTTCTTGGGTTGTTTCTTGGGTTGTTTCTTGGGTTGTTTCTTGGGTTGTTTCTTGGATTGTTTCTTGGGTTGTTTCGTGGATTGTTTCTTGGGTTGTTTCTTGGGTTGGTTCTTGGATTGTTTCTGGGGTTATTTTTGGTGTTGTTTCTTGGGTTGTTTCTTGGGTTGTTTCTTGGGTTGTGTCTTGGGTTGTTTCTTCGGTTGTTTCTTGGATTGTTTCTTCTGTTGTTTCTTGGGTTGTTTCTCGGGTTGTTTCTTGGATTGTTTCTTGGATTGTTTCTTGTGTTGTTTCTTGGGTTGTTTCTTGGGTTGTTTCTTGGGTTGTTTCTTGGGTTGTTTCTTGGGTTGTTTCTTGGATTGTTTCTTCTGTTGTTTCTTGGATTGTTCGTTGGGTTTTTTCTTGGGTTGTTTCTTGGGTTGTTTCTTGGATTGTTTCTTGGGTTGTTTCTTGGGTTGATTCGTGGGTTGTTTCTGTGGTCGTTTTTGGGGTTGTTTCTTGGATTATTTTTTGCATTGTTTCTTGGGTTGTTTCTTGGGTTATTTCTTGGGTTGTTTCTTGGATTGTTTCTTGGGTTGTTTCGTGGATTGTTTCTTGGGTTGTGGGTTAGGGTTAGGGTTAGGGTTAGGGTTAGGGTTAGGGTTGTTTCTTGGATTGTTTCTCCTGTTGTTTCTTGGGTTGTTTCTTGGGTTGTTTCTTGGATTGTTTCTTGGGTTGTTTCGTGGATTGTTTCTGGGGTTGTTTTTGTTGGGGTTTTTTTGTATTGTTTCTTCTGTTGTTTCTTGGATTGTTCGTTGGATTGTTTCTTGGGTTGTTTCTTGGGTGGTTGTTTCTTGGGTGGTTGTTTCTTGGATTGTTTCCTGGGTTGATTCATGGATTGTTTCAGTGGTTGTTTTTGGGGTTGTTTCTTATTTCTTGCATTGTTTCTTGGGTTGTTTCTTGGGTTGTTTCTTGGGTTGTTTCTTGGGTTGTTTCGTGGGTTGTTTCTTGGATTGTTTCTTGGGTTGTTTCTTGGATTGTTTCTGGGGTTATTTTTGGTGTTGTTTCTTGGGTTGTTTCTTGGGTTGTTTCTTGGGTTGTTTCTTTGGTTGTTTCTTGGGTTGTTTCTTGGGTTGTTTCTTGAATTGTTTCTTCTGTTGTTTCTTGGGTTGTTTCTCGGGTTGTTTCTTGGATTGTTTCTTGGATTGTTTCTTGGGTTGTTTCTTGGGTTGTTTCTTGGGTTGATTCGTGGGTTGTTTCTGTGGTAGTTTTTGGGTTTTTTTCTTGGATTATTTTTTGCATTGTTTCTTGGGTTGTTTCTTGGGTTGTTTCTTGTATTGTTTCTTGGGTTGTTTCTTGGGTTGTTTCTTGGATTGTTTCTTGGGTTGATTCTTGGGTTGTTTCTCTGATTTTTTCTTGAGCTGTTTCTTGGATTGTTTCATGGATTGTTTCTGGGGTTGTTTCCTGGATTATTTCTTGCATTGGTTCTTGGATTATTTCTTGGGTTTTTTCTTGGGTTATTTCTTTTGTTGTTTCTTCTGTTGTTTCTTGGGTTGTTACTTGCGTTGTTTCTTGGGTTGTTTCTTGGGTTCTTTCTTGGATTGTTTTTGGGGTTATTTTTGGTGTTGTTTCTTGGGTTGTTTCTTGGGTTGTGTCTTGGGTTGTTTCTTTGGTTATTTCTTGGATTGTTTCTTCTGTTGTTACTTGGATTGTTCGTTGGGCTGTTTCTTGGGTTGTTTCTTGTGTTGTTTCTTGGATTGTTTCTTGTGTTGTTTCTTGGATTGTTTCTTGGATTGTTTCTTGGGTTGTTTCTTGGGTTGTTTGTTGGGTTGTTTCTTGGATTGTTTCTTCTGTTGTTTCTTGGATTGTTTCTTGGGTTGTTTCTTGGGTTTGTTCTTGGGTTGTTTCTTGGATTGTTTCTTGTATTTTTTCTTGGGTTGTTTCTTGGGTTTTTTCATGGGTTGTTTCTTGGGTTGTTCCTTGGGTTGTTTCTTGGATTGTTTCTTGGGTTGATTCTTGGGTTGTTTCTTGGATTGTTTCTTGAGCTGTTTCTTGAGTTGTTTCATGGATTGTTTCTGGGGTTGTTTCCTGGATTATTTCTTGCATTGTTTCTTGGGTTATTT